>LBNU01004186.1:11888-23750 GCA_014162995.1 Artemisia annua | reverse complement strand
CGTTTAATGCTTTTAAATTTTGTATACATGATTTTGGTATCATGTTACGGTGTAGTTTTGTGTTTCGTAAGCTTACTCTTTGAAAGTGTATTTCCAGAAATGATCAAATAAGTAGTTACAATTGGTTATCCCAAACACCCCCATAAGACATAAAGGAAGCTAATTCAAAGACACTTTCATTTTTGATTCTGGATTTGTGTAAATAACCAATATTAAAACCTGGTCTATTGCAAAACGTTTATTGAAATACAGTTTAAAATTGGGTACAGACAATTATGTCACTTTGTATGTGAATGATATGTATGTTTAGTTGTTTACTGATATGTAAGTCAATCATATGTATGCTCTATTTTTAGATACTTGGTGGGTCCTTTCTTTTTTTCTTCCATTCGAGAGCAACAATTGCATAAACAGTTATGTTACTGATATGTAGGTTCTTTTGTTAGACTTTTTTTTTCTTTCCCCTCAATATTCATGCATTTACACTACTTAGGCAATATATACTAATATTGTTAATATATTTAATATCAGGGACAGGAACTATTAGGAAAAATCTATGTTAGTTTGGAGGAATTTTGAAGTGGTTATGGGTGTCATTAATCGCCATTTTTTATTTAGTTCTCTATGGTGCAGATAATCAGTTATGAATATAAAAGGTTTTATTTTTGTGTCTTCTGATGATCAGCTATCAATTTATTATTGCCAAGCAATAGGATAATCAGTTGCAGATAGTCAGTTATGAGTAACCCTTTTGCTTGCCAATACTAAATTCGTTTTTGTTTTTCTGAAGTTTTTCCTGGTAGAAATACATTTATGAATATAAAAGGTTTTACTTTCATGTTTTCTGATGAAATGTGAATGTCAAAAGTTTGATACAAATAACTAATATGTTTCAGGATTGTTGGAAACACTTCCTAAATGAGGCAAATAAGGCATACTAATTCCGGAATCTGAAGTTGACCAGGTTGCTATTGCATTCTACTTAACTTGACGGCGCAAGAACATCTATGGGGGTATGTTTACTATTATTACATCCTACTAAAGTTAGCCACGCTCAAAAATAACCAAGTAAATGTGCGGCCTATGTTGTAGATCTGACAATGCACACATGGATAAGTATATATGTTTTTTCTATGTTGTATTTACCACAGGCTTATGTTTTTTTGGAAATGATTGTATAATATCAAATACTCTGAATTTGTTTACCAAGGTGAAATAACTGAACAATGGCGATGACATAACCGATGTCCAATAGTAGGCACATGCCCTGTGGTTTCCACTTACTTTGGTAGTTGTATATTCATTCATAGTTTGCTAGATAATCATCATATTGGCTCATTATTGGACTTTAATTTAGCAGATTCTCACAGGCCGATAACTGCTTATCCTATGGTTGTTTTTAATTAAGCAATTTGCGAAATTTGCCCGTAAAAGTATAGCATGTGAGATTCAATTTCATTTACGTTGTATAGCACGTAAGATTCAATTTCACTTAGGTCGTAACATTTTTTTTGTTAACAACAAAAGAAGTAAATAACAATCGTAGCTGGTCTACGAACAATAGCCAACTGGTCTTTTAAGTTTAACCTTTCAACCCACTTTTACATTTATACTTATGTTTTCTAAGAAGAATGTTGCATTGTCAGAAACTCAGAATATATTGCAACAGGTACAATATTGGTACAAAAATAAAGTCCAACACCATCGTAACAAACCAAAGGATGGAACAAGACACTCCCGCAGCAAAGCGCGGGTTACCCAGCTCGTATATATATAAAAGAGCCTTAAAATTCTGTAGCACCTTAGAAAATTGATATGTCACCACTTGTAGCGCCTTAGAAAAATGGCATGTCACCACTGAATAGTTATAGCAATTGTTAGGCTTTAGCAGACCATACTTTTAGGGAAGTGATTTGCACACTCCCAAAAATGATTGGCACACTCAAATTTTGAGTGTGTTGACATTTATACCCTCACATTGTTTGGACTTATTCTTATCTTGTAAGGGTATAAATGTCAACACACTCACATTTTGAGTGTGTGAATCATTTTTGCGTGCAATTTTGTGAAACCAACCAACAAACAATAATTCATTTCCCTCTCTACCATCTCTAAAACCTGCAATCAGCCATCTATGTTTTTTCCTATCCTATCTTTATCATCTCTAAATGGATAGTGACTTAAAAATGTTCATTCTCCATACCCAGTCAATTAGTTTCTTCTTCCTTTTTAGCTTTAATTTTCGGTTTATTTTTTATTTTTTGGTAATGTTTCAAGTGCGTAAATGATGATATTACTTTTCATTTCATTTAGGTAATATTGCAAGTATTGGTGATGATGTTAGAAGATGTTGTAGCGGACTGTCGGTGGAAGGAAACAAAGTCTCTTAAGTGGTTACTTTTGCTTTGATGTATATTTCAATAGTTTATGTTGTAGGTTTCTTTCTTTTTCTTGGTCTTATTCCGCATGATGATGATGATGCGGTTAGGGACGATGATTAGTAGTTTGATGATGTCGCAGACTGTAGGTTTCTTTCTTTTTCACGGTGTTGGGTAATTGTGTTGAAGGTGCGGGTGATGAAGTGGAAGATGACGATGGAGTAGGTGGCTGCCAGCTCCCGACATTTGCTACAAATATGTGTTGGAATATGTGAATAATATAAATAAACATAAACACATAAACATCTAAGAGTACGCAGCGGATAAGATCAAATACAAGTAATTAATTAACCAAACATAAAAGGGAATGCGTACCTCTTGATTGCTTCCAAGAACAAGAACTTATAAACCCTAGGAGAGGGAATATAGGGATCGACTAAGAGAAGTCGAATGGGGCGAAAACACCTTTAGCAAAAGTATGCTAAATCTTCGTTCTCACACACACGTACTAATAGCGTTTCAATAGAAAAGCTAGGTTCTTGATTCACGAAGCAAGCACTACTAATGAGTCTTCGCAATTGAATGCTCACCCACTGGGAATGCTTTCAATCGCAGTAACTCAAAGAGGGACTAGGAGAAATTGGCTTGCTTTGTAAACCAAGGGATGAGATGAATGAATACATGAGGCCATGTATTTATACTATCCCAACCTTGGAGCATTCCCTATCCCAGGCGATGTGGGATAGGGGTGTTTGGCCGATCCTAGCCCAAGAGGGATCTCTAGATCCTTCTTGCCTTTTCATCTAACGGTCGCTAGGTACCGTTAAGTGCTTATTTCGTGAATTTAATAATTATTCGTAACTAATACAATAATTATTATTAATTGAAACTCATACGTAAAGTGTGCAATCCCGAAGTCTCGTGTTCGAGTCCGGACATATTCATTAATTTTTATCCGTTAAAACTTACAGCTCCCACTCGGATATACATTAATGTAATAATGACAATGGTTAGTCTAGCATAACACGCCAATGTCCCCAGAACGATCACGAGTATGGTTTTCCTGGAAAAAACCACATTTGATGAATCATCATCATACTTATCCTTTTGATTCTAATACTATGTTAATATGGATATGGATCATAGTCATTCCATAATTAACTATGTGTTTCTCGTTATTTATGATCAAGCAAGATTACCAATTCATCTGAACGTATTCCAGATAGACCTTGGGCATGGCCATGCAAACATCTTGTTAATCCTACGAGTGGCCAAACAGTATTAAACTTCAAAACAAATTTGAAGGAACCAAATCCTGTATTGACTACGAGCATAACCTATGAACTTCGCATCACCTCTGGAAATAACCCTTATAACTACCAGTTACGGATAGCGTTAGACTATCTCACAGAAAATGAGCTACATCCACAGTAGTTACCTGGTATCTCAAGTCTGAGGATAAATATTCATGATTTACTATAATGACTACATCCATAAGTACAATCATGTAATTGGGATTTTGTCCTATATTCAATTTATTCATTCTATTGAATATCATGTGAATTTGGCATGTCAACGCATCAATATACTTAAGTATATTATACCAAAACTCAGATTTGTCTTAGTTCAATGAAACTCCCATTTCATTAATTGACAACGGACCATTTAGAATAACATAACATAAGTTATTCATGGATTAAACATGCAAATATGGGATACAATCTATTATTAATGAAAACAAACGCACTCAGTACTTTAATTCATTATTAAATAATAATTGCTTCACATCCCTTATCCAAATACTAAATAGATCAATGCATGAAAATTCTCATTAATGAATTTTGTCTCAAGTAATAACAATCATACTTGTTGACAATTATGCCTCAAGTAATCATACTTGTTGACAAGGCATTATTCAACTAAATTTGATCTATCGGAATTTTGAGAATACTTATTTCAAGAATTCAATAACGAAGTTCTTGTATATGTGCATTCAAATAATTTGATATAACCACATAATACATCATAAAGTGTGTGACATCCTCAACACCCAATTTATGATATTTAAACTTTCAAACATTTTAAAGTTTAAAGTATTCTTATTCTTTAATGTATAATGCAACTATGCCTTTAGTTAAGCATAACTAGTACACATGCGGATGAAATCCTTCCATGACTAGTATTGAGTGTCATCTCAATTTTATTAGCATCATTGTGTGCAAACACCAATATGCTCTTTTCCGTAAACTTTAATGTGTAATGTTTTATGCCTTCCAAACTTTCAAGTTTGTTGGCTATAACAATTGATAAATTGTTTATCTATAGAATCCATAAATTGTTCCAGGCTGAGGATGTAATTCTATATCCAGATATATTCCTTTAGAATATTCATTACACAAGATATCTAATATCTTTCAATTAGATATCAATGTTGTCAAATCATCTTTTATCAAAACCTGATATAACAACAACATGATGTACATGAAAAATCCTTGTGTCCAACTTAAATTTCATACATGTACTACATATCCATTTAAACTTTCTTAAATGATATATCATGTTTTTATTAGATTCATTTACCGCACATATTTATATCAATAAATATATATACAAGGTTGTATGTTTTACTTATTAAATCTTCCAAGTAAAGTCTCATTCCAAGTTTAACTTATATAGAATGTTACTTCCTTTATGTTTATACAACATATATGATTTAAATAAGTAAACACAATACTCCCACTAGCTTTCATAATTACATAGGAGTTATCTTATTATAAATTATAAATCTAAGGATTTAATATTTTAAACATAAGACTTATCTCCATGATGCATGCATTTATCCATACTTGGATTCTTGCATTTTGTATACTTTCAAAGATTAAATGAATTCATAAAGCTCTCAATTACTTATCGTCCTCGCTTAAGTAATTATACAAGAAAGAGTTTTATAATCCATAATTTCATATTCATAAAATGAGTATGACAATTACTATCTTTGAATCTTTAATGTGCTTAGAAAAGAGTATTCAATCATAGTTAATTACTTAAGTATGATTAATAATCTTGTCATAAGACATGCATTAAAATATGTATACAATCTCGTCCATATGATTTCTACACCAGAATTTAAATCTCTAGGATTTTCATTCCCTTTGTAGAAAGTCATCATATTCTATAGTATAACTATAGAGTTTTTAGATCAACTACGTTTCCAAACTAGTTATCCTTTTGGACTGCATCTAGCCATCCATAGCATGAGTAATTTGCCAAATAAAATATTTGCAATTTATTAACAGGTTTATCATAATCCTGTAACTCATAATTCTCAATACATTTTACAAATATTTGAGATATCCTTGCAGATCTATGAATGATAATTCCATCATCTTGAGATTAATCATTAACATGTTTAATCCTCATTATGATTTTGCTAGTGTTTAGAAGATTATGTATCTTGTAATTTTATCTTATCAAGATAGAACTCCCACTTGCCTTTTGCAATTTATAGATTAAATTAGAGCAACACAAGCTTGTTCTCTTTTGGGATTTTTACAAACACATATTGATAGTTCCTAATCTTAATTTGTTAATAACCTACTTATAAGTAGTTTAACAAATTCTGAACTTCAATTTTAAGACTTAATGTGATTCATCACATTTCTTAATGTCTTATTTAATCTTCTAGGTTGGAGTCTTATTGAGTATATTCAATCCATACTCAATTTTCTAACCTTGACATCTTTAGGAAGAATGGAAGATATAATTATCTTTAATCAAACAACTATTACAAGAGTTTGATTTTCCTAACTGAACATACCATACACATCATGTATTTCATTAGGATTAACATTTGTAAGTCATTCTTACAATATTTAAGATAAATTTATATCGTTTTGGCTTACCTATTTACCAACTAAATCAAGTTAATGGTGAAATAGATTTTTCAAGCCAATTGCATGCTTTATAACACAAGTACTCTTTGACCAAATCAAAAGACATAACAGTTATAATCCCACTATACGTTATAAATCATTACCTCAATGATTTCTTGTTTAAAACATACAAGTTAACGTCTTACTTTATTATAAGTCTTGTAATAGTTAAAAGACTTCATGTTTATCAGAAGATGTAAACATATATAACTAAAGTATTTGTGAACACCACCATTTGGTTTCAATAGTAATTTCAAGTTAATTTACTACTCCATTTGCTTATGTCATTTTATGAATGATCCAATTTAAGAAACTGCAAACTTACATAACTTCATTACATCAGTTGATCTGCTAGTAATGAAATCATGTAGTTCACCCTTCCATTGCAATCTAGCCAAGTTACACCCTGACGTAAATTGTAATTTCAAATGTTTCTTTAGTTTGAATATCCTAAGACATAAAAGTAGTATTTGTTATAATCTTGACACAAGTTCTACATAAGATAATTTTACACATTAAATGTATAAGTCCTATTAGAACTTAGATCTCTTATCTTGCAGTTAAGATAATCCTTCAATCATATTTCTATGTATTGTTCCTTTGCACACAGTAACTAATTCTCCCACTTGTGCATGGAACAATATCATGTAGTATATAAACAACACTACACAGGTTTGTTTATATGATTCAATATGGTTTGTGTCATAGACTTAACAAGTAGATGTAGAATTTACTTTGTTTAGTAAGGAAACGCCCATAGCTATCCTTAAAACATAAGTGTCTACAATTGGAAAGTAATTATCTTGAAGATAATTTTGGTTACTACACAGGACATAAAGCTTGTAGCTCCCACTGAATTAGAGAACTTAACAATAATTCTATATTCAGTAATTACAACACAATGCTCCCACTGGATTTGACAACATTATAAGTGTTTCAAAACACAGTAAAAGCAAATAGCGTGCTGCTTACTTTCCTACACCTTTGGGTAATTCCTTACGTAATACATACTAAGGTACTCAAAGAATGTATTCTACTTAGACAATGATGGAATATCCATCAATTGCAATTAACTTGAAAAATTGGGTATGCAATTTCTTCTTCAATTAGGTCTACCATCCCCATCATGGTATGTAGCACCTTCAAAGCACAACAACTAGATAAAATTCTAGCTTGCCTTTTACCAATTTTGCGGTAATCTGTCTAGCTTCTAATAACTCATATTTCCATTTAACCAAATGTCATGTTTGTTATAGTGGAATTCATTCACCAAATTAGGGTAATGAAATAAGATGTGCAATTATTAAAGATTGCTATGAGTTATATTAGAATGTAGACGATTCTAATGTTCCTTTATACCTTTCTCAATCATGAAAAGGAATAGGATTGAGTCTCATTCTTCTTTCATGGAAAAGAGACTTTGTTTGTCTTTCCAGTAAATATTTCTCAATCAAACATCATGTTTGAAGGCAAAAATAGATCAATTAAGACCAAACCACGTTTACGGTTTAACGTTCTAATGTTCCTTTATACCTTTCTCAATCATGAAAAGGAATAGGATTGAGTCTCATTCTTCTTTCATGGAAAAGAGACTTTGTTTGTCTTTTCAGTAAATATTTCTCAATCAAACATTATGTTTGAAAGCAGAAATAGATCAATTAAGACCAAACCACGTTTACGGTTTAACGTTGCGTTTATACATTGAAAAGAATTTTCAAAATTCAATTTTAGTATTTTCGATAATAGAATCTTTCAAGAAAATTAAACACCCATGGTTCATAAACATATAACCATTTAATTTTCACTGAAAAACTAGGATCCAAATTGACATAGAATCATCACACCAGTTGATCTGCTAGTGATGATCGTATTCAATAAGGTACGGTTCGAATCCAATTGCCAATATTCCATTGCAATTCCTAGAAAGTATGGGATTTACATATTTGCCAACCGCAGTTGCAATGTAAGCATGTTTTATCCCCATCTTATGCCTTGAGTGATCAGATCCCACTATCAACTCAATTAAGTTAACCAACTTAAGAAACTGCAAACTTAGATAATACCATCACACCAGTTGATCTGCAAGTGATGATATTACGTAACTTGCCCTTTCATTGTAATCTAGTCAGGTTACGCCCTGGCGTAAATCACAATTTAAGGTGTTTCCGTTTCATTGGATGGCATATAACTTAAACTTAAGGGTATTTATATTTGATGTGTGTAATCAAAATATATGTACAAAGATGTCATGCATTCATCTTGTAACATATGTTTTAAGTAAAACCTAACATATCAGTTTCTTTGCGTGAGCACGAATCTACAAAGTTTTAATTGAGGCGTTGAGAAACTTACAACTTTGCCTTAAGGCGCTTCGTACAATCGTGTTTCAAGATGACGCACAAGCGAGCGTAGAGACAAGAATGGAGTCTCTCTAAGGCCACAATTTAATGCGAAGCCAAACTTATACCCACCACACAGTTTGTCATTTTGCCTTGAAAGCACATTGTACCGTCGCATCCAATCAATTAAAAGTTTAAGATATTGGCTCAAAATAAGGTTTCACCATTATTAGTCCGGTTTATTATTTTATTTCTCAAATCACCCTTTTGCTTACTATCGAATAAAAACAAAAGCAAAATAATACAACCAACCAAATAATGAACATGCAAATTATAACCAATTAACATGTATATACGATCTAAGACTCCCATTGGTTTTCGAGCTATGTACCAATGGACCACATACACCAAAATATTTTGGTTGCGTAAGTCCTACGATAGATATATACAATTAACACACAATTGATATAGCATGCACGATTTTAATCAGGTCTTCCCTAATTTTATAATTAACTAAGTTTTAGTAATCTATATAACCATATTATTTACTAAAAACAAACATATTAATTATAATAATCGCATAAGAATCAACATTTAATCCATAACAACACATGCATGGTTTGTTATGGAGTCCCACATAGCACATGTAACAATCATGTAAAGGAACGCAACCAAACGGCATAAAATATTACATGCAACCTAGGGTTTCTACAAGTTTTATTCAAATTCATAAAACCCTAATATTTTCAATAAAAAAAATTCGACATATATTAAATAAAAGTCGACAAAACAAATCTAGGGTTTATGAATAATTGAAAAACAAGAACACCAAGCAAGTAATAATCATAACACTTCTATTTTATGT
Organism: Artemisia annua; assembly: GCA_014162995.1. Taxonomy (NCBI): domain Eukaryota; kingdom Viridiplantae; phylum Streptophyta; class Magnoliopsida; order Asterales; family Asteraceae; genus Artemisia; species Artemisia annua. Next base: position 14,236 of record LBNU01004186.1, on the reverse strand, counting down.
GTTTTAGGTAATTAATTACAACGTATTAACGGCTCTTATACCACTGTTGGAATATGTGAATAATATAAATAAACATAAACACATAAACATCTAAGAGTACGCAGCGGATAAGATCAAATACAAGTAATTAATTAACCAAACATAAAAGGAAATGCGTACCTCTTGATTGCTTCAAAGAACAAGAACTTATAAACCCTAGGAGAGGGAATATAGGGATCGACTAAGAGAAGTCGAATGGGGCGAAAACACCTTTAGCAAAAGTATGCTAAATCTTCGTTCTCACACACACGTACTAATAGCGTTTCAATAGAAAAGCTAGGTTCTTGATTCACGAAGCAAGCACTACTAATGAGTCTTCGCAATTGAATGCTCACCCACTGGGAATGCTTTCAATCGCAGTAACTCAAAGAGGGACTAGGAGAAATTGGCTTGCTTTGTAAACCAAGGGATGAGATAAATGAATACATGAGGCCATGTATTTATACTATCCCAACCTTGGAGCATTTCCTATCCCAGGCGATGTGGGATAGGGGTGTTTGGCCGATCCTAGCCCAAGAGGAATCTCTAGATCCTTCTTGCCTTTTCATCTAACGGTCGCTAGGTACCGTTAAGTGCTTATTTCGTGAATTTAATAATTATTCGTAACTAATACAATAATTATTATTAATTGAAACTCATACGTAAAGTGTGCAATCTCGAAGTCTCGTGTTCGAGTCCGGACATATTCATTAATTTTTATCCGTTAAAACTTACAATATGATCAGACTTTTTATAGTACTAAAGCAAAGCTCTAAAGATGATTAGTAGTTTGATGATCAAGTATAAAGAGAGCTTAAGTATAAAGAGAGCTTAAATAAATTTTTATGATTATGGAAGAGTGACTTGTTTTGTGGTTCGTGAGTAGAAAACAAGTTTTCTGATTACTGATTAGTGTTATAAACGTTTAGTGAAATAAGTAAGGATAACCAGCTGCTATTTAGTCTTTTCAATTATATTAAGTTGTTCTTTCTATGTATCTACGAAACATGTGTGTGTTTTGTGTACCTATGTTTAGTTGCGTGTTTAAATGTGTGTGTGTTTGCATTTCATGTGGACCTTGTTTTGTTTTGTTTTCTTTTTTTGGTTAGTTATTGTTTATTCAGTTTCGTTAGCCTAATACTTGATTTGTTTATGTGGTGTTGTAGTTGCTATGGATCTTGATGATAGTTGTTGAAGATTTAAGATGGATGTTGAAGATTTTAAGATGAACAAGAGAGATTAATTTGAAGGTTCATGTTTGAAGGCCGAGATGAAGATATTAGTATATGGTAACAAATCTTGTAGAATAGTATACGGTAACAAATCTTGAAGATAGTTGCATCTAAAAAAGAAAACCTGAAAAAAGATTGGTGTGCAAAACAATAACAATATCGGAGTAATAAAAGTTACTAAAAAGCGAGCAAAATTTCTTATGTTAGAGTTGATGATGATAGCGAGCAAAATTTCTTATGTCAGAGTTGATGATGATGCATTATTGTGCGTATTCAAATTTCAAGCTTATCAACTTACTAATTATCGTTTTATGCTTGTGTATTTTTTGATAAAAAACAGTGCTAAGTATGGTGATGTGAAATAAATAATGAAAGTGACATTGACAAGATAAGAGAGTAGGTAAGTTCAAGTTGAAAAGGAGAAAATGGTAGAATAGGTGGTAGTACTAGGTGTGCTAGACAAATTGCTGGAGTAGGAAAGTTGTAGAAGCATTTGATTGTCATGTGATTCATTTGTACATTTCATCTCTTTGTAGTTGTTAGAATACTTGACTTAGAGCATTAGCAATGGTAACTCAAGTTATATAATAACGCAGTGCCACGTCAGCTTTAACACAATAACTCAACACCCACAACAATAACTCAGCAATAACTCAGCTTTAACACATTAACTTCAACTATTTTCAAATTCAACCCTCAACTAAATATAATATTTCATTTAATACTTAACAAAACACAACTTATGTATTAATAACTAAAATTTAAACATACATTAAACAAACTACAACAAACTACAACAAACATTAAACATAAAATACGATAATTAAACATAAACCTACGATAATTAAACCTAAAACTACGCATTAGTAAAACGAGTCATCCGAGACCTAGTCCTCGTCGCTCGAAGCACTCGAATCGTCATCACTAGTTGACACACGGGGCAATCCATGTGCCATTCGATATAGACACCGAGCTTCTCTCCGAGCCCGTTTACCAGCCCAGTACTCATCATGAGCTCTTCTCTCCTCGGCTTCCTCAGCCTCAACCCTCAACAACTCTTGCATGTCTTGGGCGTACAGTTCATCTTCGGTCAATGCC
>LBNU01004184.1:1393-29634 GCA_014162995.1 Artemisia annua | reverse complement strand
TGATTCTAATTCGAGTGGTACATCTCATGATGCTTTGAAGAGTGATTTAGGGGCTGCTACTGTTGAGGATGGACATACTCAACTTGAGCAGCCGGACCATGTGGATGATCATGATTCTATTGGGGGTGTGGAATCCGTGGGGATCAATGGTGTTAATGCGGTTCCATTGCATAACACTAGTGATGGTTAGTGGGAGCTTGGTTCTCACAATGATGGTGCTTCTACAAGCGTGACTTCTTCTGATTTTGATAATTCTTGCTCGTTTACTACTATAGTGAAGAGTCCTATGAAGAGGATTACGTTTGCTGATGAAGTTGAGTTTGTTGATGATATTGATGAAGTTGATGAAGTCTACGGGAACTATGATGATATTGAAATGTATTCCAAGTTCAAGAATGGTTCTCCGAAAGATTTCCAGGTGCATGGACGCAAAAAGAAATAGTTTTTATGTCAATTATTTTTGTTATTCTTGCTTGTTATGTTGCTTTTGTTTAGCATGGTTGTTTGGTCAGTTGCACATGTTGTGCATGTTAGTTTTAAGAATGGTATGCCATTCTTAGATAAGAGTCTGTAAGTGTCCTCAAGGACTGAGATGAGGGAAGTCACCCTCATCCTATGTACTTCAACGCTTTTTGGTGTAATGAATTTTGCCGGGGTGAATTAACCCTTTTACCCAAAAAAAAAAATACTTTATGGGAGCCGTTGTGCCTAAACACTTGCTCACTTGACTAGAGCAATTGCCCTTTACATGATGATAGCCATTGTCCCTAATGCCTGCACCTTTGGTAAGAGTAATTGTCACTTACATGATGAGATCTGTTGTCCCTAATGGCTAACTTTATGAGGGCAATTTGTCCCTTACATGATAAGAGATGTTGTCCCTAAAGGCTCACTTGTCGAGAGCAATTGTACCTTATTTTATGGGAGTCGTTGTCCCTAAACACTTGCTCACTTGACTAGAGAAATTGCCCTTTACATGATCATAGCCATTGTCCCTAATGCCTGCACTTTTGGTAAGAGCAATTTTCACTTACATGATGAGATCTGTTGTCCCTTATGGCTAACTTTATGAGGGAAATTTGTCCCTTACAAGATAAGAGCCGTTGTCTCTAAACGCACACTTGTTGAGAGCAATTGTACCTTACTTTATGAGAGTCGTTGTCCCTAAATGTTTTGCTCACTTGATGAGAGCAATTGCCCTTTACATGATGATAGCCGTTGTCCCTAATGCTTGCACACTTGATAAGAGCAATTGTCACTTACATGATGAGATCCGTTGTCCCTTTAGGCTAATTTTATTAGGGCAATTTGTCCCTTACAATATAAGAGTCGTTGTCCGTAAAGGCTCACTTGTTGAGAGCAATTGTACCTTACTTTATGGGAGCCGTTGTGCCTAAACGCTTGCTCACTTGATGAGAGCAATTTCCCTTTACATGATGATAGTCGTTGTTCCTAATGCTTGCACACTTGATAAGAGCAATTGTCTCTTACATGATGAGATCCGTTGTCCCTAAAGGCTAACTTTATGAGGTCAATTTGTCCTTACATGATAAGAGTCGTTGTCCTTAAAAGCTCACTTGTTGAGAGCATTTGTACCTTACTTTTTGGGAGCCGTTGTTCCTAAACGCTTGCTCATTTGATGAGAGCAATTTCCCTTTACATGACGATAGTCGTTGTCCCTAATGCTTGCACACTTGATAAGAGCAATTGTCTCTTACATGATGAGATCCATTGTCCCTAAAGGCTAATTTTATGAGGGCAATTTGTCCCTTACAAGATAACAGCCGTTGTCCCTAAAGGCTCACTTGTTGAGAGCAATTGTACCTAACTTTATGAGAGTCGTTGTCCCTAAATGCTTGCTCACTTGATGAGAGCAATTGCCCTTTACATGATGATAGCCATTGTCCCTAATGCTTGCACACTTGATAAGAGCAATTGTCACATACATGATGAGATCCGTTGTCCCTTAAGGCTAATTTTATGAGGGCAATTTGTCCCTTACAAGATAAGAGCCGTTGTCCCTAAAGGCTCACTTGTTGAGAGCAATTGTACCTAACTTTATGAGAGTCGTTGTCCCTAAATGCTTGCTCACTTGATGAGAGCAATTGCCCTTTACATGATGATAGCCATTGTCCCTAATGCTTGCACACTTGATAAGAGCAATTGTCACATACATGATGAGATCCGTTGTCCCTTAAGGCTAATTTTATGAGGGCAATTTGTCCCTTACAAGATAAGAGCCGTTGTCCCTAAAGGCTCACTTGTTGAGAGCAATTGTACCTTACTTTATGGGAGCCGTTGTGCGTAAACACTTGCTCACTTGATGAGTGCAATTGCCCTTTACATGATGATAGCCGTTGTCCCTAATATTTGCACACTTGATAAGAGCAATTGTCACTTACATGATGAGATTCGTTGTCCCTTAAGGCTAATTTTATGAGGGTAATTTGTCCCTTACAAGATAAGAGCCGTTGTCCCTAAAGGCTCACTTGTTGAGTGCAATTGTACCTTATTTTATGGGAGCCGTTGTGCCTAAACGCTTGGTCACTTGATGAGAGCAATTGCCCTTTACATGATGATAGCCATTGTCCCGAATGGTTGCACCTTTGATAAGAGCGATTGTCACTTACATGATGAGATCCGTTGTCCCTAAAGGCTAACTTTATGAGGGTAATTTTTCCCTTACATGATAAGAGCCGTTGTCCCTAAAGGCTCACTTGTTGAGAGCAACTGTACATTACTTTATGGGAGTCGTTGTCCCTAAACACTTGCTCACTTGACTAGAGCAATTGCCCTTTACATGATGATAGCCATTGTCCCTAATGCCTACACCTTTGGTAAGAGTAATTGTTACTTACATGATGAGATCTGTTGTCCCTAATGGCTAACTTTTTTAGGGCAATTTCTCCCTTACATGATAAGAGTCGTTGTCCCTAAAGGCTCACTTTTTGAGAGCAATTGTACCTTACTTTATGGGAGTCGTTGTCCCTAAACACTTGCTCACTTGACTAGAGCAATTGCCCTTTACATGATGATAGCCGTTGTCCCTAATGCTTGCACACTTGATAAGAGCAATTGTCACTTACATGATGAGATCCGTTGTCCCTAAAGGCTAACTTTATGAGGGCAATTTGTCCCTTACATGATAAGAGCCGTTGTCCCTAAAGGCTCACTTGTTGAGAGCAATTGTACCTTACTTTATGGGAGCCGTTGTCCCTAAACGCTTGCTCACTTGATGAGAGCAATTGCCCTTTACATGATGATAGCCGTTGTCCCTAATGCTTGCACACTTGATAAGAGCAATTGTCACTTACATGATGAGATCCGTTGTCCCTAAAGGCTAACTTTATGAGGGCAATTTGTCCCTTACATGATAAGAGCCGTTGTCCCTAAAGGCTCACTTGTTGAGAGCAATTGTACCTTACTTTTTGAGAGTCGTTGTCCCTAAATGCTTGCTCAATTGATGTGAGCAATTGCCCTTTACATGATGATTGCCGTTGTCCCTAATGCTTGCGCACTTGATAAGAGCAATTGCCACTTACATGATGAGATCCGTTGTCCCTAAAGGCTAACTTTATAAGGGCAATTTGTCCCTTACATGATCAGAGCCGTTGTCCCTAAAGGCTCACTTGTTGAGAGCAATTGTACCTTACTTTATGGGAGCCATTGTCCCTAAACGCTTGGTCACTTGATGAGTGCAATTGCCCTTTACATGATGATAGCCGTTGTCCCTAATGCTTGAACACTTGAAAAGAGGAATTGTCACTTACATGATGAGATCCGTTGTCCCTAAAGGCTAACTTTATGAGGGCAATTTGTCCCTTACATGATAAGAGCCGTTGTCCCTAAAGGCTCACTTGTTGAGAGCAATTGTACCTTACTTTACGGGAGTCGTTGTCCATAAACACTTGCAATCTTGACTAGAGCAATTGCCCTTTACATGATGATAGCCATTGTCCCTAATGCCTGCACCTTTGGTAAGAGTAATTGTCACTTACATGATGAGATCTGTTGTCCCTAATTGCTAACTTTATGAGGGCAATTTGTCCCTTACATGATAAGAGACGTTGTCCCTAAAGGCTCACTTGTTGAGAGCAATTGTACCCTATTTTATGGGAGTCGTTTTCCCTAAACACTAGCTCACTTGACTAGAGCAATTGCCCTTTACATGATGATAGCCATTGTCCCTAATGCCTGCACTTTTGGTAAGAGCAATTGTTATTTACATGATGAGATCTGTTGTCCCTAATGGCTAACTTTATGATTGCAATTTGTCCCTTACAAGATAAGAGCCGTTGTCTCTAAAGGCACACTTGTTGAGAGCAATTGTACCTTACTTTATGAGAGTCGTTGTCCCTAAATGCTTGCTCACTTAATGAGAGTATTTGCCCTTTACATGATGATAGCCGTTGTCCCTAATGCTTGCACACTTGATAAGAGCAATTGTCACTTACATGATGATATCCGTTGTCCCTTTAGGCTAATTTTATGAGGGCAATTTGTCCCTTACAAGATAAGAGTCGTTGTCCCTAAAGGCTCACTTGTTGAGAGCAATTGTACCTTACTTTATGGGAGCCGTTGTGCCTAAATGCTTGCTCACTTGATGAGAGCAATTTCCCTTTACATGATGATAGCCGTTGTCCCTAATGCTTGCACACTTGATAAGAGCAATTNAGTGTAGGTTTATCTTATTGTTAAGTTGCTTTGGTTTAGCATGTTTGGTTGGTCAGTTGCACATGTTGTGCATGTTAGTTTTTAAGAATGGTTTGTCATTCTTAGATAGGTGTTGTGTAAGTGTCCTTAGGGACTGGGGGCGAGGGATTTCACCCTCGTCATTTGTACCTCAACGTTTTTTGGAGTAATGAATTTTGCCAGGGTGAATGAACCCTTTTACCCAAAAAAAATTCATGATGATAGCCGTTGTCCCTAATGCTTGCACACTTGATAAGAGCAATTGTCACTTACATGATGAGATTCGTTGTCCCTTAAGGCTAATTTTATGAGGGTAATTTGTCCCTTACAAGATAAGAGCCGTTGTCCCTAAAGGCTCACTTGTTGAGTGCAATTGTACCTTATTTTATGAGAGCCGTTGTGCCTAAACGCTAGGTCACTTGATGAGAGCAATTGCTCTTTACATGATGATAGCCGTTCATCCTAATGCTTGCACCTTTGATAAGAGCGATTGTCACTTACATGATGAGATCCGCTGTCCCTAAAGGCTAACTTTATGAGGGTAATTTTTCCCTTACATGATAAGAGCCATTGTCCCTAAAGGCTCACTTGTTGAGAGCAACTGTACCTTACTTTGTGGGAGTCGTTGTCCCTAAACACTTGCTCACTTGACAAGAGCAATTGCCCTTTACCTGATGATAGCCATTGTCCCTAATGCCTGCACCTTTGGTAAGAGTAATTTTCACTTACATAATGAGATCTGTTGTCCCTAATGGCTAACTTTTTTAGGGCAATTTGTCCCTTACATGATAAGAGTCGTTGTCCCTAAAGGCTCACTTGTTGAGAGCAATTGTACCTTATTTTATGGGAGTCGTTGTCCCTAAACATTTGCTCACTTGACTAGAGCAATTGCCCTTTACAAGATGATAGCCATTGTCCCTAATGCCTGCACTTTTGGTCAGAGCAATTGTCACTTACATGATGAGATCTGTTGTCCCTAATGGCTAACTTTATGAGGGCAATTTGTCCATTACATGATAAAAGCCGTTGTCTGTAAAGGCACACTTGTTGAGAGCAATTGTACCTTACTTTTTGAGAGTCGTTGTCCCTAAATGCTTGCTCAATTGATGTGAGCAATTGCCCTTTACATGATGATAGCCGTTTTCCCTAATGCTTCAACACTTGATAAGAGCAATTGTCACTTACATAATGAGATCCGTTATCCCTTTAGGCTAATTTTATAAGGGCAATTTGTCCCTTACAAGATAACAGCCGTTGTCCCTAAAGGCTCACTTGTTGAGAGCAATTGTACCTTACTTTATGAGAGTCGTTGTCCCTAAATGCTTGCTCACTTGATGAGAGCAATTGCCCTTTACATGATGATAGCCGTTGTCCCTAATGCTTGCACACTTGATAAGAGCAATTATCACTTACATGATGAGATTCGTTGTCCCTTAAGGCTAATTTTATGAGGGTAATTTGTCCCTTACAAGATAAGAGCCGTTGTCCCTAAAGGCTCACTTGTTGAGTGCAATTGTACCTTATTTTATGGGAGCCGTTGTGCCTAAACGCTTGGTCACATGATGAGAGCAATTGCTCTTTACATGATGATCTCCATTCTCCCTAATGCTTGCACCTTTGATAAGAGCGATTGTCACTTACATGATGAGATCCGCTGTCCCTAAAGGCTAACTTTATGAGGGCAATTTTTCCCTTACATCATAAGAGCCATTGTCCCTGAAGGCTCACTTGTTGAGAGCAATTGTACCTTACTTTATGGGAGTCGTTGTGCGTAAACGCTTGCTCACTTGATGAGAGCAATTGCCCTTTACATGATGATAGCCGTTGTCCCTAATGCTTGCACACTTGATAAGTGCAATTGTCACTTACTTGATGAGATCCGTTGTCCCTAAAGGCTAATTTTATGAGGGTAATTTGTCCCTTATAAGATAACAGCCGTTGTCCCTAAAGGCTCACTTGTTGAGAGCAATTGTACCTTACTTTATGAGAGTCGTTGTCCCTAAATGCTTGCTCACTTGATGAGAGCAATTGCCCTTTACATGATGATTGCCGTTGTCCCTAATGCTTGCACACTTGATAAGAGCAATAGTCACTTACATGATGAGATCCGTTGTCCCTTAAGGCTAATTTTATGAGGGCAATTTGTCCCTTACAAGATAAGAGCCGTTGTCCCTAAAAGCTCACTTGTTGAGAGCAATTGTACCTTACTTTATGGGAGTCGTTGTCCCTAAACACTTGCTCACTTGACTAGAGCAATTGCCCTTTACATGTTGATAGCCATTGTCCTTATTGCCTGCACTTTTGGTCAGAGCAATTGTCACTTACGTGATGAGATCTGTTGTCCCTAATGGCTAACTTTATGTGAGCAATTCGTCCCTTACATGATAAGAGCCGTTGTCTCCAAAGGCACACTTGTTGAGAGCAATTGTACCTTACTTTATGAGAGTCATTATCCCTTAAGGCTAATTTTATGAGGGAAATTTGTCCCTTACAAGATAAGAGCCGTTGTCTCTAAAGGCTCACTTGTTGAGAGCAATTGTACCTTACTTTACGGGAGCCGTTGTGCCTAAACGCTTGCTCACTTGATGAGAGCAATTGCCCTTTACATGATAATAGCCGTTGTCCCTAATGCTTGCACACTTGATAAGAGCAATTGTCTCTTACATGATGAGATCCGTTGTCCCTAAAGGCTAACTTTATAAGGGCAATTTGTCCCTTACATGATAAGAGCCGTTGTCCCTAAAGGCTCATTTGTTGAGAGCAATTGTACCTTACTTTATGGGAGCCGTTGTCCCTAAACGCTTGGTCACTTGATGAGTGCAATTGCCCTTTACATGAAGATAGCCGTTGTCTCTAATGCTTGAACACTTGATAAGAGGAATTGTCACTTACATGATGAGATCCGTTGTCCCTAAAGGCTAATTTTATGAGGGCAATTTGTCCCTTACATGATAAGATCCGTTGTCCCTAAAGGCTCACTTGTTGAGAGCAATTGTACCTTACTTTATGGGAGTCGTTGACCCTAAACGCTTGCTCACTTGAAGAGAGCAATTGCCCTTTACATGATGATAGCCGTTGTCCCCAATACGTGTACACTTGATAAGAGCAATTGTCTCTTACATGATGAGATCCGTTGTCCCTAAAGGCTAACTTTATGAGGGCAATTTGACCCTTACATGATAAGAGCCGTTGTCCCTAAAGGCTCACTTGTTGAGAGCAATTGTACCTTACATTATGGGATTCGTTGTCCCTAAACACTTGCACTCTTGACTAGAGCAATTGCCCTTTACATGATGATAGCCATTGTCCCTAATGCCTGTACCTTTGGTAAGAGTAATTGTCACTTACATGATGAGATATGTTGTCCCTAATGGCTAACTTTATGAGGGCAATTTGTCCCTTACATGATAAGAGACGTTGTCCCTAAAGGCTCACTTGTTGAGAGCAATTGTACCTTATTTTATGGGAGTCGTTGTCCCTAAACACTAGCTCACTTGACTAGAGCAATTGCCCTTTACATGATGATAGCCATTGTCCCTAATGCCTGCACTTTTGGTAAGAGCAATTGTTACTTACATGATGAAATCTGTTGTCCCTAATGGCTAACTTTATGATTGCAATTTGTCCCTTACAAGATAAGAGCCGTTGTCTCTAAAGGCACACTTGTTGAGAGCAATTGTGCCTTACTTTATGAGAGTCGTTGTCCCTAAATGCTTGCTCACTTGATGAGAGCAATTGCCCTTTACATGATGATAGCCGTTGTCCCTAATGCTTGCACACTTGATAAGAGCAATTGTCACTTACATGATGAGATCCGTTGTCCCTAAAGGCTAACTTTATGAGGGCAATTTGTCCCTTACATGATAAGAGACGTTGTCCCTAAAGGCTCACTTGTTGAGAGCAATTGTACCTTATTTTATGGGAGTCGTTGTCCCTAAACACTAGCTCACTTGACTAGAGCAATTGCCCTTTACATGATGATAGCCATTGTCCCTAATGCCTGCACTTTTGGTAAGAGCAATTGTTACTTACATGATGAAATCTGTTGTCCCTAATGGCTAACTTTATGATTGCAATTTGTCCCTTACAAGATAAGAGCCGTTGTCTCTAAAGGCACACTTGTTGAGAGCAATTGTGCCTTACTTTATGAGAGTCGTTGTCCCTAAATGCTTGCTAACTTTGAGCCGTTGTCTCTAAAGGCACACTTGTTGAGAGCAATTGTGCCTTACTTTATGAGAGTCGTTGTCCCTAAATGCTTGCTAACTTGATGAGAGCAATTGCCCTTTACATGATGATAGCCGTTGTCCCTAATGCTTGCACACTTGATAAGAGCAATTGTCACTTACATAATGAGATCCATTGTCCCTTTAGGCTAATTTTATGAGGGCAATTTGTCCCTTACAAGATAAGAGTCGTTGTCCCTAAAGGCTCACTTGTTGAGAGCAATTGTACCTTACTTTATGGGAGCCGTTGTCCCTAAACGCTTGCTCACTTGATGAGAGCAATTGCCCTTTACATGATGATAGCCGTTGTCCCTAATGCTTGCACACTTGATAAGAGCAATTGTCACTTACATGATGAGATCCGTTGTCCCTAAAGGCTAACTTTATGAGGGCAATTTGTCCCTTACAAGATAAGAGCCGTTGTCCCTAAAGGCTCACTTGTTGAGTGCAATTGTACCTTATTTTATGGGAGCCGTTGTGCCTAAACGCTTGGTCACTTGATGAGAGCAATTGCTCTTTACATGATGATAGCCATTCTCCCTAATGCTTGCACCTTTGATAAGAGCGATTGTCACTTACATGATGAGATCCGCTGTCCCTAAAGGCTAATTTTATGAGGGCAATTTGTCCCTTACAAGATAACAGCCGTTGTCCCTAAAGGCTCACTTGTTGAGAGCAATTGTACCTTACTTTATGGGAGCCGTTGTGCGTAAACGCTTGCTCACTTGATGAGAGCAATTGCCCTTTACATGATGATAGCCGTTGTCCCTAATGCTTGCACACTTGATAAGAGCAATTGTCACTTACATGATGAGATTCGTTGTCCCTTAAGGCTAATTTTATGAGGGTAATTTGTCCCTTACAAGATAAGAGTCGTTGTCCCTAAAGGCTCACTTGTTGAGTGCAATTGTACCTTATTTTTTTAAAAGCGTTTAGGGACAACAAACCCTAAACACGATCCTCTCCCCTTGGAGATTTCCGGCCGCCATCCTTCAGTATTTTCCGGCTAAAACTATTCCTAATCGTCCTCTCTATCCTACCTAAGGGTATGCAATACGATCTAGGATTAGTTATTCTTATAAGGGTGGTTGGATTCTTATTTTTCCCTCAATTCTAAACGGATTCTCCTTGTTTTTGTCCTGGCCGAAACCCTAACTTTATTATCATTATCGTTTTTTANCCGCTGTCCCTAAAGGCTAACTTTATGAGGACAATTTTTCCCTTAGATGATAAGAGCCATTGTCCCTAAAGGCTCACTTGTTGAGAGCAACTGTACCTTACTTTATGGGAGTCGTTGTCCCTAAACACTTGCTCACTTGACTAGAGCAATTGCCCTTTACATGATGATAGCCATTGTCCCTGATGCCTGCACCTTTGGTAAGAGTAATTGTCACCTACATGATGAGATTTGTTGTCCCTAATGGCTAACTTTTTGAGGGCAATTTGTCCCTTACATGATAAGAGTCGTTGTCCCTAAAGGCTCACTTGTTGAGAGCAATTGTACCTTATTTTATGGGAGTCGTTGTCCCTAAACACTTGCTCACTTGACTAGAGCAATTGCCCTTTACAAGATGATAGCCATTGTCCCTAATGCCTGCACTTTTGGTCTGAGCAATTGTCACTTACATGATGAGATCTGTTGTCCCTAATGGCTAACTTTATGAGGGCAATTTGTCCATTACATGATAAAAACCGTTGTCTCTAAAGGCACACTTGTTGAGAGCAATTGTACCTTACTTTTTGAGAGTCGTTGTCCCTAAATGCTTGCTCAATTGATGTGAGCAATTGCCCTTTACATGATGATAGCCGTTGTCCCTAATGCTTGCACACTTGATGAGAGCAATTGTCACTTACATAATGAGATCCGTTATCCCTTTAGTCTAATTTTATGAGGGCAATTTGTCCCTTACAAGATAAGAGTCGTTGTCCCTAAAGGCTCATTTGTTGAGAGCAATTGTACCTTACTTTATGGGAGCCGTTGTGCCTAAACGCAAGCTCACTTGACGAGAGCAATTTCCCTTTACATGATGATAGTCGTTGTCCCTAATGCTTGCACACTTGAAAAGAGCAATTGTCTCTTACATGATGAGATCCGTTGTCCCTAAAGGCTAATTTTATGAGGGCAATTTGTCCCTTACAAGATAACAGCCGTTGTCCCTAAAGGCTCACTTGTTGAGAGCAATTGTACCTTACTTTATGAGAGTCGTTGTCCCTAAATGCTTGCTCACTTGATGAGAGCAATTGCCCTTTACATGATGATAGCCGTTGTCCCTAATGCTTGCACACTTGATAAGAGCAATTGTCACTTACATGATGAGATCCGTTATCCCTTAAGGCTAATTTTATGAGGGAAATTTGTCCCTTACAAGATAAGAGCCGTTGTCTCTAAAGGCTCACTTGTTGAGAGCAATTGTACCTTACTTTATGGGAGTTGTTGTCCCTACACACTTGCTCACATAACTACAGCAATTGCCCTTTACAAGATGATAGCCATTGTCCCTAATGCCTGCACTTTTGGTCAGAGCAATTGTCACTTACATGATGAGATCTGTTGTCCCTAATGGCTAACTTTATGAGGGCAATTTGTCCCTTACATGATAAAAGCCGTTGTCTCTAAAGGCACACTTGTTGAGAGCAATTGTACCTTACTTTTTGAGAGTCGTTGTCCCTAAATGCTTGCTCAATTGATGAGAGCAATTGCCCTTTACATGATGATTGCCGTTGTCCCTAATGCTTGCACACTTGATAAGAGCAATTGTCACTTACATGATGAGATCCGTTATCCCTTAAGGCTAATTTTATGAGGGAAATTTGTCCCTTACAAGATAAGAGCCGTTGTCTCTAAAGGCTCACTTGTTGAGAGCAATTGTACCTTACTTTACGGGAGCCGTTGTGCCTAAACGCTTGCTCACTTGGTGAGAGCAATTGCCCTTTACATGATAATAGCCGTTGTCCCTAATGCTTGCACACTTGATAAGAGCAATTGTCTCTTACATGATGAGATCCGTTGTCCCTAAAGGCTAACTTTATAAGGGCAATTTGTCCCTTACATGATAAGAGCCGTTGTCCCTAAAGGCTCATTTGTTGAGAGCAATTGTACCTTACTTTNCTCCTACGATCATCTAGGGAAGTTAGGGTTAAACCCTATTGTATGTTACCGATCTACTTCTTGGACTAAATTCTGATCATGAGAGTTTCATCCGTGGAGCTTTTAGTAGATGAGGTATTTGAATCATGTCGTAATGTGAAGATGGAAGTTAAGTTTGTGAGGACTCTTGTTCAAAACCTCATTCATATGATGCCATGCAATTTCATTCGTATTCTATTGTTCATGGCAGGGAGCATCGATCTATATCCTATGGTTTTCATATTCTTTTTGGATCGATGCTTTTGTTTGCTGGAAGTTAGGGATTTGACCCTATGAAGTTGGCTGGAAGATCTACATGACTACAAGCTTGGTGCTGCAATAGTGAAGATTGTCTTTAATTTCCTAATGTTTATTCTATTGTATAGTCATGGTAGGTTGTTTGTTCTATTGTGTAAGTTATAAGAATGGCGTGTCATTCTTATATAGGTTGTTTTGTAAGTGTCCTAAGGGACTGTGATGCGGGATGTCACCCTCATCCGTTGTACTTCAATTTTTTCTGGTTAATGCATTTTACCAGGGTACAGGATTATTCCCCTTTACCCAAAAAAAAAATTGTACCTTATTTTATGGGAGCCGTTGTGCCTAAACGCTTGGTCACTTGGTGAGAGCAATTGCTCTTTACATGATGATAGCCATTCTCCCTAATGCTTGCACCTTTGATAAGAGCAATTGTCACTTACATGATGAGATCCGCTGTCCCTAAAGGCTAACTTTATGAGGACAATTTTTCCCTTAGATGATAAGAGCCATTGTCCCTAAAGGCTCACTTGTTGAGAGCAACTGTACCTTACTTACAACTCTAAAAACGATTGCATACCAAGATACGAGGATCGTGTAATGGTAGAGAGGCGTGTTTAGAGGGTGATTTGGCCGGAATAGTAGTGGGGTGGCGGCTGGAATCGCTAAGGGGAGAGAGAGAATCGTTTAGGGTAATAGTGCTTGCACACTTGATAACATCAATTGTTACTTACATGATGAGATCCGTTGTCCCTAATGGCTAACTTTATCAGGCTAATTTGTCCCTTACATGATAAGAGCCATTGTCCCTAAAGGCTCACTTGTTGAGAGCAATTGTACCTTACTTTTTGGGAGCTGTTGTCCCTAAACGCTTGCTCACTTGTTGAGAACAATTGCCCTTTACATGATGATAGCCATTATCCCTAATGCTTGCACCTTTGATAAGAGCAATTGTCACTTACATGATGAGATCTGTTGTCCCTAATGGCTAACTTTCTGAGGCCAATTTGTCCCTTACATGATAAGAGCTGTTGTCCATAAAGGCTCACTTATTGAGAGAAATTGTACAATACTTTATGGGAGTCTTTGTCCCTAAACGCTTGCTCGCTTGATGAGTGCAATTGGCCTTTAAATGATGATAGCCATTGTCCCTAATGCTTGCACCTTTATTAAGAGCAATTGTCATTTACCTGATGAGATCCGTTGTCCCTAAAGGGTAACTTTATGAGGGCAATTTGTCCCTTACAAGATAAGAGCTGTTGTCCCTAAGGCTCACTTGTTGAGAGCAATTGTAACTTACTTTATGGGAGCCGTTGTCCCTAAACGCTTGCTCACTTGATGAGAGCAATTGCCCTTTTCATGATGATAGCCGTTGTCCCTAATGCTTGCACACTTGAAAATAGCAATTGTCACTTACATGATGAGATCCGTTGTCCCTAAAGGCTAACTTTATGAGGGCCATTTGTCCCTTACAAGATAAGATCCGTTGTCCCTAAAGGCTCACTTGTTGAGAGCAATTGTACCTTATTTTATGGGAGTCGTTGTCCCTAAACGCTTGCTCACTTGATGAGAGCGATTGCCCTTTACATGATGATAGCCGTTGTCTCTAATGCTTGCACACTTGATAAGAGCAATTGTCACTTACCTGATGAGATCCATTGTCCCTAAAGGCTAACTTTATGATGTCCATTTGTCCCTTACAAGATAAGAGCCGTTGTCCCTAAAGGCTCACTTGTTGAGAGCAATTGTACCTTACTTTATGGGAGTTGTTGTCCCTAAATGCTTGCTCACTTGAAGAGAGCAATTGCCCTTTACATGATGATAGCCGTTGTCCCTAATGCTTGCACACTTGATAATAGCAATTGTCACTTACATGATGAGATCCGTTGTCCCTAAAGGCTAACTTTATGAGGGCAATTTGTCCCTTACAAGATAAGAGTCATTGTCCCTAAAGGCTCACTTGTTGAGAGCAATTGTACCTTATTTTAAGGGATTACATGATGAGATCCGTTGTCCCTGAAGGCTAAATTTATGAGGGCCATTTGTCCCTTACAAGATAAGATCTGTTGTCCCTTAAGGCTCACTTGTTGAGAGCAATTGTACCTTACTTTATGGGAGTCGTTGTCCCTAAACGTTTGCTCACTTGATGAAAGCAATTGCCCTTTACATGATGATAGCCGTTGTCCCTAATGTTTGCACCTTTCATAAGAGCAATTGTCACTTACATGATGAGATCCGTTGTCCCTAAAGGCAAACTTTATGAGGGCAATTTGTCCCTTACATGATAAGAGCCGTTGTCCATAAAGGCTCACTTATTGAGAGCAATTGTACCTTACTTTATGGGAGTCTTTGTCCCTAAACGCTTGCTCGCTTGATGAGAGTAATTGGCCTTTACATGATGATAGCCATTGTCCCTAATGCTTGCACCTTTAATAAGAGCAATTGTCACTTACCTGACGAGATCCATTGTCCCTAAACGCTAACTTTATGAAGCCAATTTGTGCCTTACAAGATAAGAGTCGTTGTCACTAAAGGTTCACTTGTTGAGAGCAATTGTACCTTACTTTATGGGAGCCGTTGTCCCTAAATGCTTGCTCACTTGATGAGAGCAATTGCCCTTTACATGAGGATAGCCGTTGTCCCTAATGCTTGCACACTCGATAAGAGCAATTGTCACTTACATGATGAGATCCGTTGTCCCTAAAGGCTAACTTTATGAGGGCCATTTGTCCCTTACAAGATAAGAGCCGTTGTCCCTAAAGGCTCACTTGTTGAGAGCAATTGTACCTTACTTTATGGGAGCCGTTGTACCTAAACTCCTGCTCACTTGATGAGAGCAATTGCCCTTTACATGATGATAGCCGTTGTCCCTAATGCTTGCACACTTGATAAGAGCAATTGTCACTTACATGATGAGATCCGTTGTCCCTAAAGGCTAACTTTATGAGGGCAATTTGTCCCTTACAAGATAAGAGCCGTTGTCCCTAAAGGCTCACTTGTTGAGAGCAATTGTACCTTACTTTATGGGAGCCGTTGTACCTAAACTCCTACTCACTTGATGAGAGCAATTGCCCTTTACATGATGATACCGTTCTCCCTAGTTCTAGCACACTTGATAAGAGCAATTGTCACTTACATGATGAGATCTGTTGTCCCTAAAGGCTAACTTTATGAGGGCCATTTGTTCCTTACAAGATAAGAGCCGTTGTCCCTAAAGGCTCACTTGTTGAGAGCAATTGTACGTTACTTTATGGGAGTTGTTGTCCCTAAACGCTTGCTCACTTGATGAGAGCAATTGCTCTTTACATGATGATAGCCGTTGTCCCTAATGCTTGCACACTTGAAAATAGCAATTGTCACTTACATGATGAGATCCGTTGTCCCTGAAGGCTAAATTTATGAGGGTCATTTGTCCCTTACAAGATAAGATCCATTCTCCCTTAAGGCTCACTTGTTGAGAGCAATTGTTCCTTACTTTATGGGAGTCGTTGTCCCTAAACGTTTGCTCACTTGATGAGAGCAATTGCCCTTTACACGATGATAGCCGTTGTCCCTAATGTTTGCACCTTTCATAAGAGCAATTGTCACTTACATGATCAGATCCGTTGTCCCTAAAGGCAAACTTTATGAGGGCAATTTATCTCTTACATGATAAGAGCCGTTGTCCATAAAGGCTCACTTTTTGAGAGCAATTGTACCTTACTTTATGGGAGTCTTTGTCCCTAAACGCTTGCTCGCTTGATGAGTGCAATTGGCCTTTACATGATGATAGTCGTTGTCCCTAATGCTTGCACACTTGATAATAGCAATTGTCACTTACATGATGAGATCCGTTTTCCCTAAAGGCTAACTTTATGAGGGCCATTTGTCCCTTACAAGATAAGAGCCGTTGTCCCTAAAGGCTCACTTGTTGAGAGCAATTGTACCTTCCTTTATGGGAGTTGTTGTCCCTAAACGCTTGCTCACTTGATGAGAGCAATTGCCCTTTACATGATGATAGCCGTTGTCCCTAATGCTTGCACCTTTCATAAGAGCAATTGTCACTTACATGATGAGATCCATTGTCCCTAAAGGCAAACTTTTTGAGGGCAATTTGTCCCTTACATGATAAGAGCCGTTGTCCATAAAGGCTCACTTATTGAGAGCAATTGTACCTTACCTTATGGGAGTCTTTAACCCTAAACGCTTGCTCGCTTGATGAGTGCAATTGGCCTTTACATGATGATAGCCATTGTCCCTAATGTTTGCACCTTTAATAAGAGCAATTGTCGCTTACCTAATGAGATCCGTTGTCCCTAAAGGCTAAATTTATGAGGGCAATTTGTCCCTTACAAGATAAGAGTCTTTGTCCCTAATGGCTCACTTGTTGAGAGCAATTGTACCTTACTTTATGGGAGCCGTTGTCCCTAAACGCTTGCTCACTTGATGAGAGCAATTGCCCTTTACATGATGATAGCCGTTGTCCCTAATGCTTGTACACTTGATAAGAGCAATTGTCACTTACATGATGAGATCCGTTGTCCCTAAAGGCTAACTTTATGAGGGCAATTTATCCCTTACAAGATAAGAGTCGTTGTGCCTAAAGGCTCACTTGTTGAGAGCAATTGTACCTTACTTTATGGGAGCCGTTGTCCCTAAACGCTTGCTCACTTGATGAGAGCAATTGCCCTTTACATGATGATAGCCGTTGTCCCTAATGCTTGCACACTTGATAAGAGCAATTGTCACTTACATGATGAGATCCGTTGTCCCTAATGGCTAACTTTATGAGGGCAATTTGTCCCTTACATGATAAGAGCCGTTGTCCCTAAAGGCTCACTTGTTGAGAGCAATTGTACCTTACTTTATGGGAGCCGTTGTCCCTAAACGCTTGCTCACTTGATGAGAGCAATTGCCCTTTACATGATGATAGCCGTTGTCCCTAATGCTTGTACACTTGATAAGAGCAATTGTCACTTACATGATGAGATCCGTTGTCCCTAAAGGCTAACTTTATGAGGCCAATTTGTCCCTTACATGATAAGAGCCGTTGTCCCTAAAGGCTCACTTGTTGAGAGCAATTGTACCTTAATTTTTAGGAGCCGTTGTCCCTAAACGCTTGATCACTTGATGAGAACAATTGCCCTTTACATGATGATAGCCGTTGTCCCTAATGCTTGCACCTATGATAAGAGCAATTGTCACTTACATGATGAGATCCGTTGTCCCTAATGGCTAACTTTCTAAAGCCAATTTTTCCCTTATATGATAAGAGCCGTTGTCCATAAAGGCTCACTTATTGAGAGCAATAGTACCTTACTTTATGGGAGTCTTTGTCCCTAAACGCTTGCTCGCTTGATGAGAGCAATTGGCATTTACATGATGATAGCCATTGTCCCTAATACTTGCACTTTTAATAAGAGCAATTTTCACTTACCCGAAGAGATCCGTTGTCCCTAAACGCTAACTTTATGAGGGCAATTTGTGCCTTACAAGATAAGAGTCGTTGTCACTAAAGGCTCACTTGTTGAGAGCAATTGTACCTTACTTTATGGGAGTTGTTGTCCCTAAACGCTTGCTCACTTGATGAGAGCAATTGCTCTTTACATGATGATAGGCGTTGTCCCTAATGCTTGCACACTTGAAAATAGCAATTGTCACTTACATGATGAGATCCGTTGTCCCTGAAGGCTAAATTTATGAGGGCCACTTGTCCCTTACAAGATAAGATCCGTTGTCCCTTAAGGCTCACTTGTTGAGAGCAATTGTACCTTACTTTATGGGAGTCGTTGTCCCTAAACGTTTGCTCACTTGATGAGAGCAATTGCCCTTTACATGATGATAGCCGTTGTCCCTAATGTTTGCACCTTTCATAAGAGCAATTGTCACTTACATGATGAGATCCGTTGTCCCTAAAGGCAAACTTTATAAGGGCAATTTGTCCCTTACATGATAAGAGCCGTTGTGCATAAAGGCTCACTTATTGAGAGCAATTGTACCTTACTTTATGGGAGTCTTTGTCCCAAAACGCTTGCTCGCTTGATGAGTGTAATTGGCCTTTACATGATGATAGCCATTGTCCCTAATGCTTGCGCCTTTAATAAGAGTGCAATTGTCGCTTACCTGATGAGATCCGTTGTCCCTAAAGGCTAACTTTATGAGGGCAATTTGTCCCTTACAAGATAAGAGTCGTTGTCCCTAATGGCTCACTTGCTGAGAGCAATTGTACCTTACTTTATGGAAGCCGTTGTCCCTAAACGCTTGCTCACTTGATGAGAGCAATTGCCCTTTACATGATGATAGCCGTTGTCCCTAATGCATGCACACTTGATAATAGCAATTGTCACTTACCTGATGAGATCCGTTGTCCCTAAAGGCTAACTTTATGATGGCCATTTGTCCCTTACAAGAAAAGAGCCGTTGTCCTTAAAGGCTCACTTGTTGAGAGCAATTGTACCTTACTTTATGGGAGTTGTTGTCCCTAAACGCTTACTCAATTGTTGAGAGCAATTACCCTTTACATGATGATAGTCGTTGTCCCTAATGCTTGCACACTTGATAATAGCAATTGTCACTTACATGATGAGATCCTTTTTCCCTAAAGGCTAACTTTATGAGGGCCATTTGTCCCTTACAAGATAATAGCCGTTGTCCCTAAAGGCTCACTTGTTGAGAGCAATTGTACCTTACTTTATGGGAGTTGTTGTCCCTAAACGCTTGCTCACTTGATGAGAGCAATTGCTCTTTACATGATGATAACCGTTGTCCCTAATGCTTGCACACTTGAAAATAGCAATTGTCACTTACATGATGAGATCCGTTGTCCCTAAAGGCTAACTTTATGAGGGCAATTTGTCCCTTACATGATAAGAGCCGTTGTCCCTAAAGGCTCACTTGTTGAGAGCAATTGTACCTTACTTTATGGGAGCCGTTGTCCCTAAACGCTTGCTCACTTGATGAGAGCAATTGCCCTTTACATGATGATAGCCGTTGTCCCTAATGCTTGCACACTTGATAAGAGCAATTGTCACTTACATGACGAGATCCGTTGTCCCTAAAGGCAAACTTTATGAGGGCAATTTGTCCCTTACATGATAAGGGCCGTTGTCCATAAAGGCTCACTTATTGAGAGCAATTGTACCTTACTTTATGGGAGTCTTTGTCCCTAAACGCTTGCTCGCTTGATGAGTGCAATTGGCCTTTACATGATGATAGCCATTGTCCCTAATGCTTGCACCTTTAATAAGAGCAATTGTCGCTTACCTGATGAGATCCGTTGTCCCTAAAGGCTAACTTTATGAGGGCAATTTGTCCCTTACAAGATAAGAGTCGTTGTCCCTAAAGGCTCACTTGTTGAGAGCAATTGTACCTTACTTTATGGGAGTTGTTGTCCCTAAACGCTTTTTTTGGGTAAAAGGGTTAATTCACCCCGGTAAAATGCATTACACCAAAAAACGTTGAAGTACATAGGATGAGGGTGATATCCCTCACCTCAGTCCCTTAGGACACTTACAGACTCGAATATAGGAATGACACACCATTCCTATAACTTAGATAAAATGAACCTACCAATACTGATAAAATACATAAAAATTGACATTACTACTCAAGAAAAGCACTTGAGCCTTCTATATCACTTTGGCGGTCCATCTTAACTTCCATGAAGAATCCACGTTGAAACATCCAAGCGGTCTTCAACATATAATCTGTTTGTAGTATCAACGAACACCACAAATAAAACCAACACAAGCCCATCCATAAATGGACTTGTACATACTTCCATGGAGAAACCTCCAACTTGCCCCAAAACTCTTGGATCATCACTCTTGAGCTTCAGTTCACAAATTTCACACAAAGGTTGGTGAAAGACTCTAAAACCACGAATAGAGCAGCAAGCATAAACTTGCTCCAACGGTGTATGTTTAGATGCAAAACCGATAACAATAATGCACACCAAGCATGATGACCAGTAACAAATATATACAATCACGCGACCCCAAGATGAATAAGAGTGCAACTGATCCGTGATTGTATGAATGGGGTTTTGAACAAGAGCCCCCAAAAACTTAACTTCCATAAGTCTCATAGATCTGTACCCATAAACGCTACATCACCAATAAACTATACAAACATAGGATTAAACAACCCTAACTTGCATCATGGGAACAAATTCGACCATTAAACATAGGGTTAAGGACCCTAACTTTTAGCATAGAACATCTTGAATTTGTAACCTTCCATTCACAGCTGCAAACCATCAATCATTGACATGTAATCAGGTACCAGTTGAAAAGAACAGGTAATAATACGTCCCAAAGCAATAAACGGCATCAAACCTTCTTGGGACGAATCAATGATCACAAATCCAAACTTGCAACATAACCACATCAACAACGATCCTTAAGAACCAGAAGATAACCAAATAATCGCATCAGGATCATGTCAAATAAATCATAGAATTCTCAAAAAGAACCCTAACTCTCAGCGATTCCATCACTATCCCTCTCTCAACCCACTTCCACGAATAAACATCACAAACCATAGGATAATCACGATCAATAGATCGACTAACATGGCATGAATGGACAACAGTCCAACTAACAACCCAAGATATGAGCGTTTTTCAAGCGGTGAAGCTTATAAACTCGGATCGTTGTCCCAACGAGGGTTGAATATGGATCTCGTCACTCAAGACCGTGAGCTATGTGAGATGAATAGGTTTAAAAGAAGATTTGGGTTTTGTTTATACTACAACGACAAATTAAAATGCGGTTTAAAATAAAGTAAAGCGGTAAAACGACATGAAATAAGTAAACAAGTAAAGCAGCATGTAATAAAGTGACTAAAGAAAGCGGTAATAAAAGTGCGAATAGAAATGAAAGCGGTAAATGAATTTAAAAGACAATGTGTTTGCAAAGCGACGCGAATAAGTTCATTAAGCTTGAGGTAAAAGTTTGTAACGAGTTATTCTTCTTTCTCAAACCGTTGTCCCTAAACGTGCTCACTTGATGAGAGCAATTGCCCTTTACATGATGATAGCCGTTGTCCCTAATGCTTGCACACTTGATAAGAGCAATTGTCACTTACCTGATGAGATCCGTTGTCCCTAAAGGCTAACTTTATGATGGCCATTTGTCCCTTACAAGATAAGAGCCGTTGTCCCTAAAGGCTCACTTGTTGAGAGCAATTGTACCTTACTTTATGGGAGTTTTTGTCCCTAAACGCTTGCTCAATTGTTGAGAGCAATTACCCTTTACATGATGATAGTCGTTGTCCCTAATGCTTGCACACTTGATAATAGCAATTGTCACTTACATGATGAGATCCGTTTTCCCTAAAGGCTAACTTTAAGAGGGCCATTTGTCCCTTACAAGATAATAGCCGTTGTCCCTAAAGGCTCACTTGTTGAGAGCAATTGTACCTTACTTTATGGGAGTTGTTGTCCCTAAACGCTTGCTCACTTGATGAGAGCAATTGCCCTTTACATGATGATAGCCGTTGTCCCTAATGCTTGCACCTTTCATAAGAGCAATTGTCACTTACATGATGAGATCCGTTGTCCCTAAAGGCAAACTTTTTGAGGGCAATTTGTCCCTTACACTATAAGAGCTGTTGTCCATAAAGGCTCACTTATTGAGAGCAATTGTACCTTACTTTATGGGAGTCTTTGTCCCTAAACGCTTGCTCGCTTGATGAGTGCAATTGGCCTTTACATGATGATAGCCATTGTCCATAATGCTTGCACCTTTAATAAGAGCAATTGTCGCTTNACTATAAGAGCTGTTGTCCATAAAGGCTCACTTATTGAGAGCAATTGTACCTTACTTTATGGGAGTCTTTTGTCCCTAAACGCTTGCTCGCTTGATGAGTGCAATTGGCCTTTACATGATGATAGCCATTGTCCATAATGCTTGCACCTTTAATAAGAGCAATTGTCGCTTACCTGATGAGATCCGTTGTCCCTAAAGGCTAACTTTATGAGGGCAATTTGTCCCTTACAAGATAAAAGTCGTTGTCCCTAAACGCTTGCTCACTTGATAAGATCAATTGCCCTTTACATGATGATAGCCGTTGTCCCTAATGCTTGCACCTTTGATAAGAGCAATTGTCACTTATATGATGAGATCCGTTGCCCCTAATGGCTAACTTTTTAAAGCCAATTTGTCCCTTACATGATAAGAGCCGTTGTCCATAAAGGCTCACTTATTGAGAGCAATTGTACCTTACTTTATGGGAGTCTTTGTCCCTAAACGCTTGCTCGCTTGATGAGAGCAATTGGCATTTACATGATGATAGCCATTGTCCCTAATGCTTGCACTTTTAATAAGAGCAATTGTCACTTACCTTACGAGATCCGTTGTCCCTAAAGGCTAATTTATGAGGGCAATTTGTGCCTAACAAGATAAGAGTCGTTGTCACTAAAGGCTCACTTGTTGAGAGCAATAGTACCTTACTTTATGGGAGCCGATGTCCCTAAACGCTTGCTCACTTGATGAGAGCTATTGCCCTTTACATGATGATAGCCGTTGTCCCTAATGCTTGCACACTTGATAAGAGCAATTGTCACTTACATGATGAGATCCGTTGTCCCTAAAGGCTAACTTTATGAGGGCAATTTGTCCCTTACATGATAAGAGCCGTTGTCCCTAAAGGCTCACTTGTTGAGAGCAATTGTACCTTAATTTATGGGAGTTGTTGTCCCTAAACGCTTGCTCACTTGATGAGAGCAATTGCCCTTTACATGATGATAGCCGTTGTCCCTAATGCTGCCCACTTGATAATAGCAATTGTCACTTACATGATGAGATCCGTTGTCCCTAAAGGCTAACTTTATGAGGGCCATTTGTCCCTTACAAGATAAGATACGTTGTCCCTAAAGGCTCACTTGTTGAGAGCAATTGTACCTTACTTTATGGGAGTCGTTGTCCCTAAACACTTGCTCACTTGATGAGAGCAATTGCCCTTTACATGATGGCAATCGTTGTCCTAAACGCTTGCTCACTTGATAAGAGCAATTGTCACTTACATGATGAGATTCGTTGTCCCTAATGGCTAACTTTATGAGGCCAATTTGTCCCTTACATGATAAGAGCCGTTGTCCCGAAAGGCTCACTTGTTGAGAGCAATTGTACCTTACTTTTTGAGAGCCGTTGTCCCTAAACGCTTGCTCACTTGATGAGAACAATTGCCCTTTACATGATGATAGCCATTGTCCCTAATGCTTGCACCTTTGATAAGAGCAATTGTCACTTACATGATGAGATCCGTTGTCCCTAATGGCTAACTTTCTGAGGCCAATTTGTCCCTTACATGATAAGAGCCGTTGTCCATAAAGGCTCACTTATTGAGAGAAATTGTACCTTACTTTATAGGAGTCTTTGTCCCTAAACGCTTGCTCGCTTGATGAGTGCCAATTGGCCTTTACATGATGATAGCGATTGTCCCTAATGCTTGCACCTTTAATAAGAGCAATTGTCACTTACCTGGTGAGATCCGTTGTCCCTAAAGGCTAACTTTATGAGGGCAATTTGCACCTTACAAGATAAGAGTCGTTGTCCCTAAAGGCTCACTTGTTGAGAGTAATTGTACCTTACTTTATGGGAGCCGTTGTCCCTAAACGCTTGCTCACTTGATTAGAGCAATTGCCCTTTACATTATGATAGCCGTTGTCCCTAATGCTAGCACACTTGATAAGAGAAATTGTCACCTACATGATGAGATCCGTTGTCCCTAAAGGCTAACTTTATGAGGGCAATTTGTCCCTTACAAGATAAGAGCCGTTGTCCCTAAAGGCTCACTTGTTGAGAGCAATTGTACCTTACTTTATGGGAGCCGTTGTCTTTTTTTGGGTAAAGGGGAGTAATCCTGCACCCTGGTAAAGTATATTAACCAAAAAACATTAAAGTACAATGGATGAGAGTGAGTCCCTCATCTCAGTCCCTAAGGACACGACCTAACCACTATATAAGAATGACATGCCATTCTTATAACTTACAAATCCAAATAACCAACAATGACTAAAAATAAAAATACTTGAGTCTTCTTTGTCATCTTAGCGATCCAGAACTTGTACATGAAGAAACCCATAACCAAGTTTCCCCAACTTCCAATTGCATATTCCAAAACAAATCCATTTGCGACTTCTATTAGTATTATGCATGAAGCATAATCTAATAACCTGATAAGAGAGAAATCCATAGCAAATCGAATTTGATCGAACCAACATAATGATACAAAGGTTTTGAACAAGACCCTTCAAACTTAACTTCCAACAAATAACAATACGGCAGCACATACCACAACTTGATCAGAATGTACCACATGCGCTTAAACCGAATGTGATTAAACCAAACATAGGGTTCACAAAAAACCCCAACCTCCATAACCAACCAGCAACACTTCTGAAACGACAGCAACACCATGGAATAAACCATGCCCAAAACATTGCAGCCACAATAGTAATCATTGAATCCCAACAGAATGCGTTGATGGCTATGATAACGAACCTAGGGTATTGAATGATTTACCCTACAAACTAAAATTGCAAATCAGATCACTCTCTCAACCCACTTCCAATAATCGAACCAAAAACATCCAGCAGGTATGCACCATAAACAACGTACAGCATCAGCATGAACAAAACACTAGAAAGGGTTTACCCAACCAATAGAAAGTAAAAACCTAAAAAGGTTTTATAGGCGTTAAGGCCATAACCCAACCAGGAACGATCCTCAAAAAATAGAGCAGTTATCATCACAATACAATAAGATCGAACCAAGAGAAAACCCTAATAACCGATTACAACATAAAGTATAGTAATCGTTTAGGGATACAAAACCAAACGAGAATCAATAAACCCTTAATATATAATCGATAAGCAATAAACCGACTTTAGCAATACGATTTATAATTTATTGATAGGCCGTCAAACATCAAGACAGAAACCCTAATTAATAACGAGTGACCCTAAGATCACACTGATAGAGAAATAACGATTGTCTTAGGGTTTCCAAGTGGATCGATTTATATGAAAAACCATTGAAACACCCCAACCGCCACCACCAGAGAAAGAAAACACAACCTAAATCGATTGCATACCAGTTAGCAAGGATTAGATCCCTTGTTAATAGGTAGAGAGGCGAGATAGGCTGTGAATTATGGACGGAAAAAGCCTTGATGGTGGCGGCAGGAAATCGCCCACACAAGAGAGAGTTTAGGGTTTTTAGATTTTTAATTTATGGGAGCCGTTGTCCCTAAACGCTTGCACACTTGATGAGAGCAATTGCCCTTTACATGATGATAGCCGTTCTCCCTAATGCTAGCACACTTGATAAGAGCAATTGTCACTTACATGATGAGATCCGTTGTCCCTGAAGGCTAAATTTATGAGGGCCATTTGTCCCTTACAAGATAAGATCCGTTGTCCCTTAAGGCTCACTTGTTGAGAGCAATTGTACCTTACTTTATTGGAGTCGTTGTCCCTAAACGCTTGCTCACTTGATGAGAGGAATTGCCCTTTACATGATGATAGCCGTTGTCCCTAATGTTTGCACCTTTCATAAGAGCAATTGTCACTTACATGATGAGATCCGTTGTCCATAAAGGCAAACTTTATGAGGGTAATTTGTCCCTTACATGATAAGAGCCGTTGTCCATAAAGGCTCACTTATTGAGAGCAATTGTACCTTACTTTGTGGGAGTCTTTGCCCCTAAACGCTTGCTCGCTTGATGAGAGCAATTGGCCTTTACATGATGATAGCCATTGTCCCTAATGCTTGCACCTTTAATAAGAGCAATTGTCACTTACCTGACGAGATCCGTTGTCCCTAAAGGCTAACTTTATGAGGCCAATTTGTGCCTTACAAGATAAGAGTCGTTGTCACTAAAGGCTCACTTGTTGAGAGCAATTGTACCTTACTTTATGGGAGCCGTTGTCCCTAAACGCTTGCTCACTTGATGAGAGCAATTGCCCTTTACATGATGATAGCCGTTGTCCCTAATGCATGCACACTTGATAAGAGAAATTGTCA
Organism: Artemisia annua; assembly: GCA_014162995.1. Classification (NCBI taxonomy): domain Eukaryota; kingdom Viridiplantae; phylum Streptophyta; class Magnoliopsida; order Asterales; family Asteraceae; genus Artemisia; species Artemisia annua. The sequence continues at coordinate 3,325 of LBNU01004184.1, read as the reverse complement.
CTTACATGATGAGATCCATTGTCCCTAAAGGCTAACTTTATGAGGGAATCTCTTTCGTTTTCTTGAGCCTTTAGGAAATAACTTTGTCATCACGGGCTTTCCTTGAGTAAATTTCATCGTTGACTCGGCTTTTAGACTCTCTTTCACATCTCGTGCTTGTTTTAGGCTATTTGGTTGTTTTTTATGTCATTTATGCAATATCCTTCCCTGCACGATCACAAACACAAAAACACGATATCTTTGGCGTTTCACGTTAGTTTTTGGTCTTTATAACTCTTAAAATAAGGTCAAAAGTATGTGTAAAATAGCACATATCAAAATCCCCCAGACTAAGGTATTGTGTGTCCTCACGCAATGTAATCACATCACGCCTTAAAGATAAATAATTTCACACCTCTCTTTACTAAATTTGAAAAGTAGCAAAACGTTCAAAAGAGATACGAAAACATTTATTCCCTAAAACGCCCCGAGTTTCCATTTTATTCCATATGCTACTTTATTCTACTCACTTTAGCTTATGACGGTGTGCTTGACTTCCATTATCTTTCAATAACGATTAAGGGACATAGAGTAAGAACACGATTCATAGAAAAGTGACCGATTGGATAAAATTCATCGTCCCTGATTTTTCACAAGCTCCCAAACTAAGCGTAAAAACGGATCATTGTTTAATTACAAGTTAGATGCCAACGCTACTCATGGAAGTTACTCGTGTACCGCTTGCTCCCATTTTCCTATTTTTGTATCTCATTATTTTATTTTTGTGAGAGAAATGAATTTCTTCATAAGCATCTCGTTTCATAGTTTTTAGTCCGATAAAGATACCAAATTCAAACGCTAAGTAGTTATCGATCTTCTCTTAAGAAGGTTTGCAAGAGAAATGTGGTCCACATCAAGGATATTGGATACATACAAAGACTTTGGAATACATCAAAAATAGACATAAGTTGGCGAGTACATTTCACGTGCACCTCATGCGTCCGATCTAGGATCGTAACATGCACCTCACGCGCGACCAACTTTAGTCGTAACACTAAAACTCTTGATCCATAAATCTTCAACATACATCCTTATTCTTTCTTTTCTTTTTCTTTTTCTTTTCTTCTTGATACTTTTTTTTTCACTTTTTTCTTTCTTTTTCTTGCCTTAGTAACTTCTCAACTCCGAACCTTCACGGTTTCAATCCAAGACCTACCGCCAACTGCTAGGGTTGGAATCTAGGATCCAAGGCCCGATCTCAATCCGAAGTCTTGAAGCACCTTAGCTCATACATAACAACGGGCTTTAGGGTAGCTCCGAAACCACATGCGTACTACGCTTATACAACGATATACAATACAACTTCAACAAGTGTGTATCCATGATGTGTACCCAATTTCCCAAGCAAAGATTCTCTCGAGAAGAAAAAGAACTACTCATCGGCTAAACCTAACATCTTTAATTATTTAGCACAGATATGGGGTGAAGCAATTTTGTGGGAACAAAAAGACATGAGTACCTTCGATGAGCCTTAAAGAGATCCAACTACTCTATGCTTAGCATTTAACTTCTAAAGAAACTCTATCATTTCACGTTCTCCGCAAATTTAAAATCTCAAGTAATGAGATCCGCGGATACTTAGCCGATAATCAAGCCACGCATATATAAAGTTAAGTACGGGAGCCGACAAAAGAGTAGCTCCTTGTGTACAAAACTAGCAAAAGCTTTTGTGATCATCATTGGTTAAGGGAACAAGCTAGGGCTCAACACGCCCGGATCAAGTCAAAATTTTTATTCTCACTCTTACCTAGTAGGAAAGTCAAACGCGGTGTCAAAACTTTTATTCTATTTTTGCATAATTTTTAATTTTTTCTCATTTTTTTTTCTTTGGAATTTTTCAAAATTTTTCAATTTTGTGGATTTTTGAGGAAAAACGGGGTTGCGCAAGTAAAC
>LBNU01004182.1:141723-161937 GCA_014162995.1 Artemisia annua | reverse complement strand
CATACTTCTGAATCCATGAAGTGATACAGGGACCAACCTGCCACCTCAATCCATCACAATACAATGGCCCAAACTGACTACCACAAGACAGAATACAAAATCTAATAACAAATTCCACACAAGAGAAATACCACTACAAATACATCAAATGACCAAATAGCACAACACTTCAAGAAGCAATCTCCAAGCAGAAGCATAAACAACCCCATCAGCACGGCAAACCATCAAGCTTCAGGACACCAAAACAGCAAAACCAAGATATCTTTTCCAAACAAATAGATTTGCCTCCTTAAAACCCTCACCATAAAAAAAACCAAGGAGGTCAAAACCTTATGGAAAGGGAAAGAGTACAACATCTATAAGTAATAACCAACACAACCTGTTCAAAAATAGAACCAATTCAACCCAAAGAGCCATACCAATGCAGCAACACAAACCCATAACTACTGAGCCAACAAATTACATATTGTCCCTACATAGATTATCGGCCATACAACTATGATAAGTAGTATAACTAATAGGAATATTCCAAATCCTAACAGCCTTACTAACATCAGCAGACCACTTCAAATTAAGCCCCATAAGCTTATGCCTAACAGTATCCTCAATAACCTTACCCAAACTCTCACAACTTCTCTCCACAAACTGCATTCTTCTAATATTCCTCTCTTGCCAGACAAAGTACACAGCAGCTCCAAGGACAAGTCTTTGAATAACACTCCATACATTGTTTCCAGCAGGTTTGAAGGAAATTTTTGTTTTTCAACTCTGACAATATGATTATCTTTATCAGCAAGAGCTTCATCTCTAGCCTGTTCTGCTTCTGTTGACTTTCTCTTAAGCATTTCAATCTCATTCTTTTTAACAAAAAGCTCACCATCCTGTATATTAATTTTATCAACATATTCAAACTCACACTCTTTAAGATATTCAGGTCTTCTTTCTACATTTTGAATTCCTACTTTATAACCTAAGTTATCAAGTTTTAGGGACTCAACTTCTTTCCTAAGACTTTCATTCCTAGCTTTAAGTTCTTCTATAGTGTCAACACAAGATTGAAAAGAACAAGTAGAATCATTTGACTCATTGGATACCTGAGAGACAGAACCAGATGATGAAGAAGCATAGGCCATAAGAGCAAAGTTATGCCCTTGAGTCTTCACTTCAGCAATGAAACCTTGATGTGGTTCTTCTCCAGCCATGTCACTCCAGTCATAGTCACCTAACCCATCACAAGACACCAAAGCAGTAGAAGGCTTTGACTCATCTTCAGTCTTCTTGGGAGTCTCTACATTCTTCTTTGGAGCTCTGCATTCCCTGGCAAAATGCCCCTTTCTATTGCAGTTGTAGCACTCCATCATAGACTTGTCAAATCCCATGTTACCCTGAGGCTTATACTTAAGTTGTTTGCCAGTTCTTTTCAAGAACTTTCTTGCTCTCAAGGTTAACATAGCCATTTGCCACTTCAAATCAATCTCTTCAAGAGCATCAGGATCAATATGATCAACATCCTGATTTAGAACTTGAGTACCTGTAGTAAGATCAGCCAAGAAAGCACAAATAGCAGCATCACTCATAGTGTCACTGTTGTTTGAACTGGCAGCAGAGTTGCTAGTATTAGCAGCAGATACACCATAAGCAGCAGAGTGAGTGTCTGAAGAGTTAGAAGTTTTAGAAGACATAAAAGCTATATTTTGAGCAGCAGAGGATGAAGTAGATGAACTAGGTGAGATGTTCATCTCAGATTCATATACTTTCAAATTGTTGTAGAGATTATCCAAACTCATTGTTTCAAAATCAGCTTTGTTTCTCCACACAACAGTATGCATGCTCCATTCTGGTGCAAGGCTTCTGAGAAACTTGAGATTGATGTCTTCTTCAGCACTTGTGTAGCCCACAAGCTTCAACTGACTTATAAGCTTTTGAAGCCTGTTATAGGTACCATCAATATTCTCTCCACTTAAAGCAGTGAAATTTTCAAACTGATGCTTTAGGACATTCTTCCTTGACTTTCTGGTAGCAGCATTGCCACCAAATCTTGTCTCAACAGCATCCATAAGAGTCTTAGCAGTTTCACAGCCTTCAAAATCCAGCTGATACTCATTAGGTATTCCCATCATGAGAATACTGTGAGTCTTGATTTCCAGCTTCCTTTGATCTTCTTCTTCCTTGCCTTTGATAGGCACCTCCTTCCCATCAACAACCACTGGGAATTTGTCACCTTCCAGAACGACATTCCACATCTTGTAGTCAATCATGCGCATATATTGCCTGATGCGCATCTTCCAAAGCTCATATTCTCCTTGCTTGAGCATTGGCACCTTGGAGGCAGTAACCATATGTGTGTCATCACCCATGACTTCAGTTGAGGTTAAGAACAGATTTTGAGAGTACTTGAGTTCTCCTTGATCAAAGCTTCTAGATCACAAGCTCTGATACCACTTGTTGATCCCAATTGAGCATTAGATCTTATATAGAAACTGACTTAATAATAACCAACTTAAACAATACGCGGAATATACTGTTTAACTTAAGATGAACACAAGAACAATAGTTTCACACTTAAACACTTCAATATATTAAATACGAGCACTCTAAACAATGCTATGGTTTACACCTTGAAGTGATTCGACTTTTTCACAGACACGTACATATTCTAACCTTAGGGATCTCCTTTTATAGACAAGGAACCCTACACGATTTACAATGACTTCTTACACAAACAAAAGATATTCTAAACCTATAGAATATTTATACAATCTTTACTATAATTACAAGACTCGTTTCTATAATAAACTCTGAGCAGCAGAGTCTTGCAATCCTTCTAGCAGCACTTTCACACTAGCAGCAGATTCAGCATCCAGCAGCAGATTCAGTATACAGCAGCAGATTGACATTTTGATAGTTTCTCAGAAGTAGAATCCTAAAACCCAACAAAAGTGAATCCGTAGATAACACTAAATATAGAGGTATGATTGGAAGTCTAATTTACCGCATGGCTAGTAGACCCAACATTATGTTTAGTGTTTGTCTATGTGCTCGTTTTCAAGAAGATCCTAAAACAATCCACCTTGAAGCCGTTAAAAGAATTTTTAGATACATTAAGGGTACTGTACATTTAGGATTATGGTATCCCAATGGAACGGGAGTAGACACCATAGTGTATGCCGACTCAGATCATGCCGGTGACTATGTCGATAGAAAAAGCACAAGTGGTATTTGTACTTTTGTTGGACATTGTCTCACGTCATGGTTCTCTAAGAAACAAACGGCTCTCGCTATCTCAACAACTGAAGCCGAATACGTGTCGGCCGGAAAAGCATGTCAACAAGCTCTTTGGATGAAGCAAGCTCTTGTGGACTACGGGATTCAACTTAATGACATCTCCATTCTTTGCGACAACAAAGGAGCCATCGACCTTAGTAAAAATCCAGTCCAACATGCTCGTACTAAACATATTGAAATCCGTCATCATTTCCTTCGCGATAATGTTCAAAAAGGGAACATCTCAATCGAGAAAGTTTCTTCCGAAGACAACATGGCCGACATTCTCACAAAACCTCTTAAACGAGAACCTTTTAACCTTCTTAGACATGGTTTAGGACTTATGGAACCTACCTTGTAGTTTCAAACGTTAGAATAAAATCACAAAAATCAAAACAAATCAAAATTTTTTTTTCCATCTGCTGGTCTGGCGGAACCCTACGCAACAACGGACGGAACCCATTTTGGTTCCGCCGTATCTGCCGACCTGCAGGTACTTTTTCTTATTTTATATTAAACCAAACACTCCTTATCTTATATCACCACTTCCAAACTGCTACTATTCACTTCACTACTCATCTACACCAACGAAAATTTGGTTCTTCCTTCATACACATTGCTCTCTAATCATCATTGTAAGTATTCCAAACATAATTATACTCCTGATATGCGTCTAGGAATTCAATTTTTGCACAAAAACTAAAACTTGGGGTTATGCATTAACTTAAGTAAATCATGTAGAACGTTAGTTGTTAAACTAAACTAATCATGTTTCCCATAGTTAGGAATTGCATCCTTATAAGATATTTGCATGTTTACTAAAACACCCCATGTCAAATTCTTGCAAAAATTTCTCACAAATAGGACAAATATTTTTTCATCTCATATTGTAAATACAAAATAAAAACGTTATGTTTAAAACATCACTTGCATAATGTCTCTTGAATGCTAAATGGAATACATAACTAATATGTACTTTCGGGTACATTCAAACGAAACTACATTGAAGAAGGAGCGTGTTAGCCTCGCTATTTTAATAAGATAACGTGACACAAGTGAAATGGACTAGATATGCAGCTAGTAGTAACTTCAGGGACTATTAGTGGTCATTAGGCAAACTTATTATGTAGTGAGCCTATAAATACCCCTCATGACTCTCCATGAGGGGTGTGGAAATTGTGTGTATCATTTACTTTGTCATTACTAAAACCCTTTTTCTTCACCCTCTCTCTACTTTCTCTCTCTAGAAAAGATGAATACTTTCATCTTTAATCATCAACCTAGACCTCCCCAACCACATAAATCATCTATACTTTCGATCCTACAATTGGTATCAGAGCCAGGTTGTTACTTTATTGATTTGTGTGGATTCGAATCTTGTTTTGAAGCTGTTTTTATACATTTTTTACGGATCTGGAAATTTTTTTCCTTATCTATCAACAACAGTTTCATCTCATATTTTATTGTATCCTTATGGTCAAAAGTCTTACTTTATATTCTCACAGTTTTCAAAAACTGTTTCTTTGTGTCTTTTTGTCCAAATAACAGTCCACTTTGATTACTGATATATCGAGACAGTTTGTACCATTACCGTGAAAAGTGGTCAAAAAAGGTCGAAACTCATCAGAAAACTCATCGGAAACTGGAAAATGGGTCGCCGGAATCTGGTCGGAATTTCTTGTATAAGAAGTTCTCGATATGTACTTGTTTTCGAGAACACATGTAGTTTTCAAGAACACAATACCCCAAATTATCGAAATCACATTCTCGATAACCATGATCTCGATAACCGTGTTCTCGATAACCGTGTTCTCGATAAGCCACGTTCTCGATAAATTCATGTTTTCGATAAGTTAACTATTCTCGGTAATTTTGAAGTTATCGAAAACTTTATCTGAGGTGAAAAGAAAAGAAGGTGAAGATGAGAGAAAGACCAGCGACCACATAACAAATACCAAACTCAAGACCTCAGGCTATTCCATCATTGGTCCAATACTAAAAACAAAAAGAAATGAAATCCATATTAATCGACAACAGCCAACAACAAATTCAATTACTATCTAATCCAAACTCTCATCAACTAAGTACAAAAATTCATGATCTCAGAAACATTCCACGTTACTTGTAATCTCTTATGGATTTTTTGTGTGGAACATTTATCCTCATCGACCATTTAATTTCTTTCTTGTTACTATACGAAAACTTCAAGAAAGATCAACAACAAGAATGTTTATGTATTCCTTTATTTTGATCTGATAAAAACACAACATAAAAACCTACCCGAGATCACTTTAATGATCTTGAAGTCATATTTCTTGCGGTCCTCATCCTTTACATAACAAGACAGAAATATGAGACAAAAGGGCTGGTGTTCATCGCTTTGTAACTGAATAAGAGTGTGTTTGTGGTAATGATGTTCGATCAGTGTAGCTTATTATTTGGATTGAAGATGACGAGGGAGAAGAGATATGATGAGTATGAGATACGATCAGTTGGGATTTGTTAGATGAGATTGGGAGAGGAAAGAAAGTGTGGTAGGCGTGTTCTATCTCTAGTGTGAGTTTAGGGTTAGGTTGAAATGAGTAAAGATAAGGTACAACCGGTCATATGAATGTGTGTAATTGGATTGGATCAGGTTATACGAATAATTGGGCCTGCATGCTATCACACGAAATTTGAATTGGGCTAGTGAACCGAAAGTTTCATTTAGTTTATGGGTTGGATCAATGAGTGGGATGCAATGTATAATACTAAATTGCTAAACAAATTCTTTTTTGATAAGCNTTCATGGACTATCTATATTGCATCAAAAGTGTAAAGTACGGGTAATTATGGCATGTACACAAGATTATGATGATTCCGATAACTCGCAACCATCAGGAGGGAGAAGAACATGCCAGAAGAAGTAGTGTTTCGTCTTTAGTACGTTGGTTGATCGAGGGAATTGTGCTTAATGTACCAAGTATGTGTATGTGTTCATCGGAGCTTATTACCAACCTTCTGTGCAATACTATGTGAGTTATGTTGTAATGATGCTTCCCGAACGACAACCATGGTGCAAACACTTTACAATCTACTTTATCCGCTGCGAGATGAAAGAGGTTGTCAGTTCATGAGGGAGCAGAAGAAAGAAAAAAGGCTCACTAGTTAGGAGGGAGTAATAACCTAACTAGATCATTACAGTTAAACTTCAGAGGTTTGTAAATCTGTGCCGTAGTGCCAAAGATCAAATGCCGAGATCGTCGGATGAGAGAACTTCAAGTCTGCCTCAATATCTAGACTACAGAAACTCTGCGCTTCAACATCATCAACATAGTTTACTATTGTTGTAATTTTACATTGTTAATGTATTTATAGGTCTCATTGTAAACCATTCACGTGTGACGATATCTTGGAGGGAGATTGTTAGCCTCGCTATTTTATTAAGATAACGTCACACAAGTGAAATGGACTAGATATGTAGCTAGTAGTAACTTCAGGAACTATTAGTGGTCATTAGGCAAACTTATTATGTAATGAGCCTATAAATACCCCTCATGACTCTCCATGAGGGGTGTGGGAAATTGTGTGTATCATTTACTTTGTCATTAACAAAACCCTTTTTCTTCACCCTCTCTCTCTACTTTCTCTCTCTAGAAAAGATGAATACTTTCATCTTTAATCATCAACCTAGACCTCCCGAACCACATAAATCATCTATACTTTCGATCCTACAGAGCGTTTGGGTTATCTTTTGTTTATAACAAAAACTTGCATTATAAAACGTTTTAAGCATCAAAATGAGTCTAGATAACCGCACCTCCACATTGTTTTCATATAGGCACACACTAGAACATCCACATTGTAGAAGTCGTTAATTCAGACTAAAATTGTGAAATTTTGTGTTTTCTAGGGAGCATCATGCCTCCCGCAACTCATTATGACCATAAGGAGACCATTCACTACCTACCCAAACACCACAAAACCAAAGGCCTCACCAAAACTCAAAGGAACATTTTCAAAGCCTTAGAAAAACGCTATGTCCACGAGGGTAGAACCATTGACCCATCCTTCCTAACCGGAACCAATCTCCATAGGGAACTTGCCACCATCAACTTTGATTGTCTCTTAGAAATCGACGAGCCTATTTGTCCTAGGTTCATTCTAGAGTTCTATGCATCCATCACTCTTTCTTCGGATGATTATGGTTACATGTCTATAAACTTCTTGGTTAGTAGCAACCAATACACCTTCACTCTCAATGAATTTGCTCAAATCCTAGGGGTTCCAAACCATGGTACTTGTATCTACACCGACAAACATTCACTCACAATTCTTGACACTCTCATGGACCGCATCCATCCTCATGACACTCCTCTCGTGTCCAAGGATGTACTTCGTGAGCATCTCTTTGTTAGGACTTTCGACACTAGCAGAACCCTTACCGGAAACGAGGTCAACAAGGACCCCTATGGTATGGAACTCAATGAACTCAAGCCTCAATTCAAAAAATGGGAAGAAGTCCTTAGATCCAATGTCATTAGCACCATAGGAAATATGGATCACATAAATGTTTGCCTTTGCTACATGCTCTACTCTTTATCCACCCGGCAACCCTTCAACTTGGCCTATTACATGGCCAAAAGGATGGCGACATTCCCGTGCAAGGCACCACGGCTATGCCCTAGGGAATGCTCCTAACACGTCTCTTTAGACACATTGCTCCAATTCCTTTGACCCCAAGAGGCCTTTGCCTAGACTACTCTCTCATCCCGCATACGTTTGTACCACTTAGTGATAAGAGAGTCTCCAAAGCCCAAGGGAAATGCCCTCATCCTCCTACTTCATCATCGTCATCATCAATGAGTCTCCAAAGCCCAAGGGAAACACCCAACTCTAGGCTCCCACCTCTTGAATACCTTTCACAACTTCCAAATATTCCAAATTAGTCCGAGGAGTACAAGCAAACTAAGGGGATGTTCAAATGTCTTGGGAGGTTCCTTAGAAAGCTCAACAAGAAGATGGATCGCCAATGAGAGCGAGTGTTGGGAGTGTTTGGCACTAGGTGTCATTTGAACAATTTGGATGTTTAACACTTTGTTTTATGGATTTATGTATTCGTAGGGATATTTGGTTATGTTTAGAACTTGTTTTTACTAACAATTATACAGGATGACAACATTTGGTATGTTGTCAAATTTTCAAGTCCATGGAAAATTTCACTAAGTATAGGGAAATTCGCTAGCCTCCGGTCAAAGTCTAATGGTAAGAGTGTTTCCATATCCATTTTTTGCATTTCCTAATCAGATCTATATTTAAGTTTATGTTTTGGGAATTTTCGAAAAATTTGGAATTCGTCTCGACCATCAAATTACTGTTTTGTCCAGTTTTTGGCGGAACTGGTGGAACCAAAAACATGGTTCCGCCAGTGTATTTCTGGGTAACCCAGTTTTGGCCCAACGGACCAGACGGAACCCAAAACAGGGTTCCGCCCTTGTTGTCGTTTGGTTCCGCCGAGCACCTGCAGAAAATTTTTCAATTTTTCAAATTTCAACTTCCACACAACTCTAAATCATCCTTTTTGGTTTGAAACTCATTTCTCATTAGTTTTTAAGTGTATTAGGATCATTCTTAGCCATAAAAACCAATAGGAACCCATTTCCCGCCAAAAATAAAATTTAACAACAACTAACTCAAGGAACCTTTCTCCATAAGGCAAGGAACCCACTAAAAGGTTCATTGGGATCCGTGGGACATCTGATCCATATCACTTTGACATGACCACTAAGCATTTAGTGCATATCTTGGTCTTCTTACTCCACCATTTTCATTAGATTGACTTCCAATGAGTTGACAACCTTCATAACTCTTCCAAATCATTAGAAACCTCAATTTTTGTATGGTAGAACATCAAATCCAAACACTCCTTTCCACACTTCTTCAACTCTATAAATTTGACCATCTTAGAACACATTAAAATCACACCATCAACATCTCAATCTCTGATTCTAACTTTCTAAACCACCATTTTGACAATGACAAAGTCAACAACCACCTCTCCACCATCTCGACCCGCTAGGAGAACCGCACGCATAAGTGTGAAACCATTTTGTTGCAACACCACCATCAATCTTAGCTCCTCATCTTCAGATGAATCACCACTTATCATCTCCTCACTAATAAAAGACGAAAACTTCCTAAATCTTGCAACTCCCACACCATCACCAAAGTTCAACCATGTTATCACCACTCCACCACCAACAAAGACGCCCGTCGATCCAAGTCCACCACCGGCTCCAACTCAACCATCCAAGTCTCCATCACCACCCAAATCACTTAAACTTGAACCAATGGAGCTATTTGGAATTCCATCAACATCACCACATCCTTTTCTAGAGGATCTTGAGGATCTTCCACCAAGATCAACAAATCCACCACCCTTGCCTTCGTTTGGCTCTATCGAACGAATGGCACATGAACACACCTGGGCGTTCTTTGAGCCCAATGTACCATTTGAACAAGAACCACCACCACAAGAACAACCACCATCACAACCTAAACCATTGTTATTTCACCCTATCCACAAAGACATCCATGGACCTCTCTATGGAGAAGCCCACTTTTAACAAAACCAACCCCAACAACCTCAAGTGTCACAACCACAATTCCAATCCCAATCCCAACACTTTGAGTCTTTCTTTCCTTCTTATGAGGAAATTGAGGCGTCGTTATGGAACAACCCTCCAAACTCCCACAAGGAGATCAACGACCGCCTTGACAACCTCTATGCTTTCAAAAGCATGGTAGACAATCATCTCCATCAAGCCATGGAGTTTCAAACCACCTTGCTTGCCTCCATTGCAAACCCATCATCCACTCAAGAAACCGCCTCCATTCCACCACCACAACCATCATCAAATGATCCCATCCTACCCAATCCCCGCCATGGTTGCTCACATTGTGAGCGGGCGGCTAAAATAAGTGAGAGCATAAAAATCATGCTCCACCAAGTCCAAGATGAAACCCGATTTGCTCTACAACACATTCTTGAACGTTTGGATGCTCTCTCACACCCAAATGAACGTTTTTAGAAAACTTAAACTTTATTTCTATTTTTAGAAAACTTAAACTTAAACATAACATTTTCATATTTCTAAATATCAAAAATGTAACATGACATCATGGCATACATCATGAGCATTTATGGAAAGGTTTCTAAATTTAGTAGTTGACTTTCCATAAGATCTCTTACACATTTTAGAAGGATTCTTACTCTATCTATTGTGTGTTGACTTGAAGAAACTTGATTTGACATTGCTAGATATGGAAAGATTTCTTGAAGACTTTGACTGTCAGACCTGGCGGAACCCTGGGGTTACAAGGGCGGAACCCTTATTTTGGTTCCGCCGGATCTGCCAGGCTGCTGGTTTGGTTGGCTATAAATAGCAAGCCACTTACAAGAAATCTCTCATCACTTCTCATTATAATTTACACATACATTCTCATTGCATTCATCTAACTCATTAACATTTCATTTGTGAGATCTTTTGTAGCAAAGAAGATCACAAGTTCATACCAAAAGTTATAAGTCTCAACATAACGTTGCAAGTCTTGTTAGCTTAGTTTTGTGTAACCTAGTGAGGTTTATACATCTATTGATTGTGTACTTTCAGTAGTGATCGGTTAGTATTTTAGGCCTTAAAATACATAGTGTGACGGGAGTGGTTGTACCCTTGTAAAAGAACTCGACATCTAGCTTTATGTCGGTAATCTTGTTTAAGCGACGTGTAAGGTTTTCTCCGCCGGTGAAAGGAGCTTGTTGACTAGTGAAAGAAACTCTCGAGTTGGATACTCGGGGCATGGAGTATGGCAAGGAAAAAGAGTCCTTGTAGCCGAACCACGATAAACTATCGTATTGTGGTTTGATCGTTTCTTTCTTTATTATTGCATATTACATATTGTCTTTTAGATTAGATCTTTGATTACACGAAAAGTTTGAAAAGATAATTAAGTTAAAAAGTTAAAAACTGGTAAACTATTCAACCCCCCTTCTAGTTTTCCACAATACTGATTCAGTTCGTTGCCCGGTTGGTGATTAAGCAATGGAGAACTCACAACACCTTTTTGTAGACTGTCGAATCGCTACCGACCTTTGGTCGATGGTTAAAAGATGGTGGAGCTTGGAGGATTGCCCAAAGGATCTCGATAGTCTTATTACCTGGGGTGACTCGGTACCATTCCATACATTTGAAAAATCATGTTTTGATGCAATTGTTCAAATAACGTGTTAGATCATTTGGAGATATTGAAACCGCTTGTGTTTTGATTCAAAGACACCTAGGAAAGACATACTAGGTGAGGAGATTATAGTCCTCTCTCATACTTGGATTGTTCATAGACATAGGCATTTTAAATCCAATTGGATTCATTGGATCAATGATCCCAAATTTGCTTGTAAAAACATGATGTAATCTCGTTTCTCTTCTAGCATCTTGCTAGAGTGTTATATATAAATAGCCGTTTAAAAAAAGGGTGGTGGGGGTTCTCATCTAGCGTCTTCCATGTAGTAACTTTCTTTTATTTTTTGCTACTAAAACACAAAAAATTCAAATTTATGTATTTTGGTGTGTCTGTTTACCTAATGAACCTACTAGTCCTGCATGGAACACTTCAATTGCCATGTCATTTTTTCTTTTAAAAACGTTTTTCTTACTTATAGTCGTTGCCACACCTAACCTCACCCCATCACACAACAAACCCTTATTCCCTTATCACCCCAACCACATAAACCATAACTATTAGGTCTTCATCATCCTCTTCAAGAACTAACCGTAGGAACTTGCAAGAACTTATCAATCGGACTCATTTTGACTTTCCTTTACCTATCAAAGATCAAGTTTCATTCACCGATAGAAAAAGAAAAAAAGAAAAAAAAATAAAAAATAAAAAAAAATAAAAAAATCAAGTCGTGTCCTATTTTCGTAATATCTTGTTCGTCTTATTGTTTTACGGTTTTCTTGAGTTTGGATACTCTTTGAGTTTGCTTCAACTTGTGATAGGATGAACAAGAAAAGTGTGGTTTTTATCAGTTTCTAGATTCCGAGCTATCAAGTGAATACTACAAAGATTTGTTTTCCAAGATGCATGAATGTTAGCATTACTTTTAGTAATAGAAGTGATGTCATTCTACGTTTAGGAACTATGTAACGTTGATAGAGAATATGTAAAAGTCTAGTATCGGACTATAGGAACTAAGCTAATAGGCTATATGTTTTGGTCTAATAGTTTATGTATCCTTAGGCTAAGCTCACAAGAACTAAGCCCAAACCCAAGCCCATGAGGTGCCGTTGGGACGGTATATGTATGCCGTACTTTATACAAGCTAGTTTCCCGACAATATGACGCTACAGCCTACAGGAACCTCATTTATTTCGACAATAAACCCCCGAACGATACCTTAGTCAATGATATGAAGCCATTATCATTTGATTAGATTGTTTATGGAACTCGTGGACCGGTCAGATTGATAACCCAAGCTCCTTGTAACAAGGATGTGATTTGGTTATTTGATATATCAGTAAAACTTAATCATAGCTGTGAACAATTGTTATAAGCTGCTAAGTTTGTATCTCACGTACATTGAAAAGGTTCATCAATTGCTCATGACACAAAGTGGCATGCTGATAAAGACGATGTAAATCTCATTTTATGTGAGTGCTCTGATAAGTGAATTGTGTCCTAAGGCTTTTATATATTTTTATTTCGTTAATGGTTAACGTATTCAAATTTTTTACAACAACTGACCATTGAAATATAATGAAGAACGCTACTGTGACTTCTGTGGAGTCTATCGAATTTGATACTTGCTATGCTAGTTAGGTAGTTTCAGGTTTGGATATTATTTCCGCTGTGTTGTTGTCGGCAGTATATAGCAACGTTGTTGGATACATGGAATCATGGATGTCATAAAAAATTGGCAACGTTTATTTTAGACGGAAAAGGTAAAGAGAAATGGCCATTTTATTTGTTGCTAGGAATCACTATGGTTATCAGATTTGATATGGTGTAGAATGATAATGGATATGAAAAAATGTAACATTACGATTGTTTATATTTGGATGACAAAAGATGGTATGAAAAAGTGTATAAATACTTAAATTTTGTGGTGGAAAAGAGATGGGTCAGCGGAATGATTTCATAGACACCAAATTAGTGAGTAATAAACCTATGGTTATGATATACTGTTGGTCCCTTTCACTTGGTTAATGGTTAACTACAAAGTTAATCTAACCAAGTTCTATGGAATAATGATGCAATGATTAATAACTTAATGATAAAAACGTAAAAGATAAGAAACAATGTTTTTCAACGTTTAACTCTTTATTAGAAATTAATCAAAAGAATTATACCCAAGTGTTCGCGGAATAAACACTTGGGATTGAAATGACAAGTATGTTTGGTGTTACTCCTCACTAAACTTAAGCTATGCTTAAGTAGCAACAAAAGACCCACTAAGCTATCTTAGGGATGGTTGCTATTTGGAGAGAGTAAAGATTAGTTTGTGAATGTCTAAGCATTAAGTGCACAAACTCCGCAACCTTTACTCTCTCTTATGACTCCTATTTATACACAAGTATATTACAACCGTTGTGAAAAAGACAAAGATTACATCAGCCTAGTTGAGACAAAATACTTACGTATTTTGTCTCTGTTACATAAGTCTATTTTGGGTATAGGACAATACTACTTTCTGAGGTTCAGATATGACACCATCCTGAACCCACGCCATTCAGGGAAAGTTTGACTTTACAAGGATACTGACACTCTTTGTAATTTCAAACGTTTCCCGCCTTGTCCCGCTCATTCTTCAGGCTTCATGTCTTTATTCTTCAGTCTTTAGCTTTTGTTGCTTCAGTGAGGAGTAACTTGGGATTCAGTGAGCTATTGTCATCACTCACTGAATCTATCACCTTCTTCTTTGGCTTAGGTGCCACTCACTGAGAATCCGCCTCAATGAATGAAAAGCTTTTCTTCTTAAGCTTGTCCCAAGCATCCTGAAGATGACTCACTGAGTGACTGTTTGCTCAGTGACTTGATTTCGTTGAAGGTTGACAAACACTTGGGTTATTTTATGTTCAAATCCTAGATTCAGAGACTTTGGGAATTCAGTGACCCAACAGTCTCCCCCTATTTGGATATACAAATAGCCTAAGTGTTTAAGGTTCAGTGTGAGTGAGTAGGTGTCATTACTCACACTGAGTATCTATGTTATATTCAGGACATTGATAAAATAACGAGAAAACTTCACTTTCATTTATCATTATTACAGTCCAAAAAAAAAACAAAAGATACAAAGGGATAGTTTGGGGTTGCAGATTCAGATGTTTAGATGGTATCCAAGGGCCTCAAGCTTCGCTCTTTTTGATCTCAGTTCAGGTTTGTCAGGATGCTCCTCTATCTTGGTTTTTAGGTCCAGGCAGAACCTCATATTTGGAGCAGTCTTGACTGGAGATGCCATCATAAAGTACCCGAGCATTGCTTTGACACCAGCTTTGTCAATGTCTGACCATCTTTGGAAGGAAAGGTTGCCCATTTCATCAGTGAAGCAGAGACCTCTTTCAGGCAGTTCAAAGACTTGGTTGTTCACAAATGTAATCCCTTCAGGGAGGTCTCTGTTACAGTCCAGGCCAGGCACCTTGATCTCAGGTTCCCATCCTACAGTCTTCTTCTTCCTTTTAGAGGATTTTGAGGGAGCTTCCTGAGTTGAGGAAGTAGGGTGAGGGGCAGGAACACCAAGTACTCCAGGCATCTTTTCAAGTCTTTCATACCTGTCCTTCAGTGCCTTCATAAGTTTGGGAACCACTGCATTTTGTTTCTTGGCAATTATAGGACGTAGTTCATCTAGCTCAGTGATTCCAAACTTAGAAAACTTAAAGGGACTGTGAACATCCAAGATTCTTTTGTCAGGCCCTCTGAAGACAGTGATGACAGCAGGATTGGTCTTGCAATGAATCTGGACGTCAGTGATAGGCTCAAGTCTCAGTCTTTCTTTCATCACCTAATTATATCTTTCAATCCTTTCGTTTCTAAGCTGAGCATCCTTCCTGAGTTTTTCTTCCCTTTCCTTCTTGATGACAAGCAACTCTTCCTCCTGAGCTTTCTTAAATAGTTCACCAGCTTGCCTGCCAGCTAGTGCCTGAGGATCCAAACCAATCTTCTCAGCTTCCTCATTCACAACCTCAATAAGAGCAGTTTTGCTCAGATCTTCTTCCTCAACTATTTTCCTTAGCCTCTCATCCTTTTCAATATGAAGTTGAATTTCAGCTTCAGTGAGGTAGTATATAACTCCATTGACTTCATATGGAACCCTGATGAGTGTATCAGGATCATGCCTTTCTGATGAGGAGGCAGAGACAATAACATTCTCAGGTTCTTCCGTTGTGAGGATGTTTTTGCCCTTATCTTGTAGGCTTGTAGGCTGATACGAGGAGATTGGAGAGGCCTGAGTGACTTGCTCCCCCTCAGTGTGAGAAGGAGTTTGTTCACTTGAGGCAGCTTCAGTGGCCTTTGGTGGATTGGATGAGGATGCAGGAGCTTCAGTGGTAGGAATTTCGGAAGCTGTATTGACCCTCTCCCCCTCAACTCTTGACGGAGCCATGGTGATGGCAAGAGTTGGAGTGACTAAAGCTGGTGGATCAGTGGTCCCCTTGAAGGCTTGGTAAATTTCAGACATCATAGTTTTGATGTCTGAGGTGTCCTTCTGAATGATAGATACTTTAGCCTCGAGAGAAGCCTGGGCACCTTCAAAGGCAGTCATGCGGGAGCCAAGATTCCAGGCCATGGATGTGGAGGTCTTAGCCTGATCCATCACAGTCTTCTCCAGGGCAGTGAGAGAAGATTTGATGGAATCCACTGAAGAGCTGAGAGTTTGAAGATTAGAGGATCTCATAAGATCAAGCAGCTCAGTGAGGTTGCCAGAGTTCAGCTGATATGTTTCGGAGGCCTGAAGAAGCTTCCTGGTGAGTTCAGGGTCATCCTTGACTGATTCTTGAATAGATCTGACCCCAACGTTCAGTTTGTTGAGAGATTCAATAAACTGGTTGAGGTATGTCATAAGTTTCGTCAGGGAGAAGTCGATGGAAGAGTTTTGTTCACGAACATCCTCATGAAATTCTTCAACTGAGTCCTTGAGGTTGAAGTAGTGAACAACTTGCTCAGTATGCATGTTAAAGACTTCATCAGTGACCCCACGAAATAAGGCATTGGTTGCCTTTTTCAAGAACCTCACCATTTTCTTGCCGGTGAGAGGAATTATGTCATCTGTCTCATCCAAGGATTCTGAGGGTTCAGCTTCAGGTTGTGTTTCCTCGGGTTCTGGGGATGGAGACTGAGGAAGTGGTTCAGTAGATGCATCAAGTGGTTCCTCAGTGTCCATTTCATCCCCAGCTTCAAAGACTTCCTCATCACTGAAAGCTTCATTATCAGAAAGTAGAGCTGCCTAAATGTCCACCATGGACTGAATCTGCACCAGGGGGTTGTGGTCGCTCCTGACCTCTCTATTCCAGCAGACTGGGATTTGTCTGCCTGGTCCTTAGGGTCAGTTTGCGAGGAATGAGCTACACCAGGAGGGGGTGATGGTTCCATATCAGTGGGTGGTATCAATCCCCCTGAGTCTTTGTCCCCAAGTGACCCTTCAAGCACTGATGGGTTTGTTTTAGGCATCGCAACACCGTATGAATCGTAATGCTTCTAACACCACTAAACATCTCCGTTTATGTGGAATTCCTGTTGTCGCCATCGAGCGTATTTTCGCCTTGGGTCGGCTAGACCCTATTGGCATCATTTGAATCCGAGTTGCTTATCGTATTGAGCCTCGTCGATTTTATTGAAAGTATTGGATTTTGGTTTGGACTATTGTTTGAATTTGATTTTTGTCACGTATGGATTTGATTTCGAACTTCGTAATTTAATTGATTTCCGGGTTTCGTCCCAAGTGGACTTTCGATATTTTGAATTCGGTTTTGACCATTTCGGAATTGATTCCGGCTACGTTGGATTTGACTTTGGATACGTTTGGATTTAATTTTGAGTATATTTTGATTGAATTCCGGCTATGTCTCGACATGATTTTCGGATATTGATGGTATTGATCTCGAGTACGTACTGATTTTGAATTTGGATTGTTGAAATCTGTGATCTTCGATTTCGTTTCGAATCGAATTTAGCATTTAGCCTCGTATCATCCTGCGATCTAGTCACAGTCCCCTCTACTTTAAGCTCGTGCTCGGAACCGTATGATGAATATTGAATTTTAGCCGTAGGTACTTATTCGTTGTTTTGAGCAATTCCTGAATTGAGCCAAATCATCGACGACGTTAAATTTTTATTTCTTAACAACTTGATACACGGTCGAATCTTGTGACAGTTCTTGTTTGATGAGTTGCGAGACTAGCTAAAATCAAGTTGTTACGAGGTTTAAGGTTTCGGTGATCTTGCTCGAGGATGGGAAAGTTTATTCCATCGAAGTAGGCTACCCAAGTGATGATTTTTCTTAACCAAGGATGTTTATTTTCTTAATCGATGATTTTCACTTCCTTAATCGATGATGTTCGTTATCTTAATCGACGTTATTCATTTCTTAGTTGAGGATGTTCGTTTTTCTCAATCGATTTTGTTTTAGCGACGATGTTCAATTGAGGTTGTACTTTCCACCTCTAACGTACGTATCGTGCCGAGTCAATCGACTCTAACCGATTGCTAGTAGCAATCGACATCCTCTTACCGAGTTGTACTTTGAACTTGTTAAATCTCCCAATCAGAAAGGATTTCGTGCGTAACAGAATTCTTAAGATTTTGAGAGGTAACTTGAATCACGACCCTTGGGACAACCGCCTATTTCATTCACTCGTCCCTCGGAAATATTCGTTATCTTTGCTCCCTCTCTTATTGGATAGTGAAACTGCTTTGAAAAGTAATTTACAAAATGTTGCCATATTACAAGATGTTTTACTGCTATTTCGCAAAAATCAAAATTTTGATTTTTCCACTACTTGATAAAGGATAACTGTTTTTCTTGTTATCTCACAAACCATTTTACGAAATTGTCTCACAAGACGATTTTATAAAATATTTTTGTCATGCTATGGATCTGAATGCAACCTTGCTACTATCCTAAATATCAAAATTTTGATCTAACTATCATTTTATAAATAGTGAAACGTTTCCCTGATACCTTGTACGTTATTTTGCGAATAGCTTGATTAGACGATTTCATTTAACATTTTACTGCCTTGCGGCAAGATTATGAAATCAAGATGAAAATTGAGAATTGACTTTCCTGTAATTTTTAAACAATGGGTTGTTTTCCTATTATCCTATGAGCCGTTTCACAAATCCTTTTGTCGATTTTATTTTACTGCAATATCGTAAGCTAGACCTCGGGAAACGAATCCCGACCTCTACCTGAGTATCTATTGGTAAATCCTACTTAATCCGTTCACCTCCTGTTGGTCAATTTCTCTCTTACCTACTATTTCGGTTTTCCAATGGCACTGCAAAAGATCCTCTATGGTCGCAAGTGTTGATCGCCGACTTGTTGGATAAAGATGGAGCTACCCAACTTTCCGACCTTGAATTTGTATGTAAATCTATCAAGAAGATCGTTCGAAGGCAGAACGGAAATGTACGCTACTCGTGGATGATTAGAAACCCTGATGACGTAAACTTTATGAATTCTTGTAATATCGATCCTTTCAGATTCTTGCTAGAGTTAGATCGGTAGCTCACCGACTCAAGCTACCGTCGGAACTCAGCAGCATTCGCGACGTTCTTATGTCTGCAATCTAAGTGATGACTTGCCATTGAGGCCGTTGTTGTTCATCTCGGAGAAATTTTAATATCTTAACGTTCGAACCTTGTTGACCTATTGGAATTTTGAACCTTGGAAGTTGACGACTTTCATTTAGTCGCATTCCTATCGAAAGAGTTCGTCGAAACTCGCTAAAAGAATCCTAAACTCGCGTAGTGAACGTGAAGATGAATCCTCGTGCGTATATGCTTATTTCTTTCAGAACCTGATGAGTAATTGGAGTTGAATCGTGAGGACACGATTCTTTTAAGGAGGTGGGACTGTGACAACCCGCAAAACCTCTCCCTGATTCCATTCGGAGAAAAGATCATCTATTTTGAGTTTGGTTTGAGTTTCGAAGTACTAGACGTATTTATAACCATTTTTATTGGAAATATTATTTTTAGCACGTTGGTGTTATTCCCGTATTGTGAATCTTTCGTTTACTAGTATAAATGTGCCCCGAACCGCTTTCGTGAAAGAATTGATAAATTACAGTTTTGGTCCTCGCTTAAAGTTACATTTGCTCTATCCTAGACTTTGTAACAATTACCCGTTGGTCCCTGTGATTTATCCACCCATCTACCTACTATATAAGCCCCTTATATTTATTTTTTTAGGGCAAGAACACATCTCTCTCTTCCCCTGGCAGCCGACACCTCCAAACACCTACACCCATTCTTCTCCGATCAATAATCCGGCGAGAACTCCACCACCGTCGCGAGTGGGTTCTCACCTCCACCACAACCACATGTATTTTATCATTCTCCACCTAATGATATGTACCACGCGCCAGGAAACCATCACCCAACCCCATCTTCACCATGTTCCAGTCATGGTATCGCCATGTTTTCTAATTTCATGAAGACCAAGAGTATAATAATAACCATTTTGTGGTCCTTGTATCACTTTTGGATTTAAAAACCCACGGAGCTCGAGGGGTTTGGTGGTCCGAGTTGTACTCGAAGGACACCACCACCACTGTCTCGTCATCTTTGTGCCTCACGTCTCCTATCTTGTGTTCTCGATTTGGTAAATCGCGAAACCATCTTGTTATTCTTTTATTTGTCATCGATTTATAAGATTGTGTTAAGTTTTCGTGGGTTAAAGAGGTTTAAAAAAAA
>LBNU01004182.1:90380-141362 GCA_014162995.1 Artemisia annua | reverse complement strand
ATTTATCGAAGTATTTGAATTAAGTATTTGAAGGCATTATGTGCTTTCCTGTTTATATGAGAGCCTTCTAGCTCAAACTGTTTTACTTGGACCTACTACTGCAATTTGTTTTGGTACATGTGTGGACTAATTAAGGGTAGACAATAGTAGACGTTGACCTAAAGCTAGGGCGATACCCTACTTTGGAATAAACTCTACTTACGGCCTAGTTCGGGGCAGTAATGGGTGGTTCCTTACTGTTAGTGTTCCTGGCTAGTGTACCGTCAAGATGTGGCCCGCTCGCACCTGACCCTCCGCCTTCGCGAAAGGTGGTAAACTAGTATGAGTATGATAGTAATTGATATGGAATTGTGAAAGTATGGAATGTATGTCTACGCCTCTGATGCGCGTGGATTGCAACACGCACTACGTTTTACCTCTCGAGGGATCTCGAGAAGCTTGCAATCCCCACCAGGCAGTGTACCTGACCGATGTAGTATAGTGAAGTGGCAAGTACCGGGGGATTGATCGTTCTCTCACAGGGAATAGTGTTCGTTAGGCTAAAAACTACTCTAATCTAGGTCTAAGGGTGGAGGAAGATTCTTTTTGTATTTTTATGTTTTATGAAAGCAGTAAATCTCTGGTTTTGGAGGATAGGGCGGAATTAGTTGCTAGTCAACTAACCCAAGTTATCTACTTCTAAGCTACTTATATTTTTGTATTTTTTTGGTTTAGAGAAAATCAATGGTGGAGAATAGTGTTTACTTATATTTCATTACTCCCTAACTATCTTTTATCATGTGACTAGTATGTTGAGTTTGCTTGGATGACGGGTGTATTCCTAACAAGTCGTAGGGAGTGCGTTCAATTCCCTAACTCTATAAGTTCCTACCTCACTCTATGACGATACGTCAAGCATCCTATCATGAGCTCACCGATAGCAACCTATGCATGAAATACTACCTTAAAACCAATAACGCACATATGATTCACGTTTCTAAAGACGTTCAAGCATGTTACCATATAGGAGATTAGCCAGTTTTCCTTAGTCTAACGTAGATGAAACATTCACCCAAATACAATCACAACATACACATCACATGATAATCAATAGTTAGGTTTCATTAGATCTAAGCAAACACAAAGTAAATTAGCCTAGCATATTAAAAGAAAGACAAGCACAAATATATATCACACAACACATAGACATATTGTATGAATAAAGACTTATCTTTAATTGAACATGCAAGTTGGAAGGGTTTGGATACCCTCCAAGGCCTGTAAAACTCGTGCTAGGGTTTTGGTCCCAAGTTCTCCACTCTAAAATTCCTCTCAAGTTCGTTTAAATAAAAGAAAAACGTTCTATATATATAGATTTTGCGGGCTGACGGCGTCAACCCAATAGGTGACGTCGTCAGCTCGGCGATTAGGGTTTTCAGACGGCCTTCCTTGACGTGGTCATAATTGCTGGTTCCAGATCTGACGGCCTTGGTTGACGGCGTCACCAATTTGCACTATGAACTCTCTGGCCCGTCACGAGTCTTTTTTCCACTTCTGGACTTCACTTGTTCCTGACGGCGTCACCTTGTATAGAGTGACGGTGTCACCTTCTGTGATCTTTAAGGTCCTTTGAGTTTATGTTGTTTTCCGCACTTTTTCACTCCGAAAACGCCCGAAAATGCTTCTTTTGTGATTTTCCCTTCAAAAGTACCTAAAATGAGAAAAGAAACGACTTTGGGTGAAATCCAAACCAAAAACATACGAATTATGACTCAAACCGACCCCTAAAAACGTAACATTTTTCGTCTCATCAGCCTCCCTAGTCACACATAGCACTAAAACTTTTCAGGTCCCAAAATGTTTTTTTTGTAACTTAAACTCTATGAACTCACCAGCGTAAGCTGACCTTTAGCGTGTATTCTCAGGTTTAAGGCGTTAGCTCACTATTTGAAGGCGCTTGGCAAGGGGCATGGTCGTAGGCGACTCTGATGAACAATTGGGACCGCTTTATTCATTTTATGGGCCTATTTCCGCACTATTTTTATATCATGTAAACTTTATGTCTTACATGACGACTTTTATTTTATATTAATGAAATAAAAACCATTCTTTGTGCCTCGTGTTGTGATACCAATTTAGTAGCACCCCATTGCATTTATGCTTCCGCTAGACCCGAATTTTGGGGGTGTTACAAATGTCATGACTCCAATGTGGTCGAGTGATGTTCCACACCGTCCCTTTGTTTGATCTGCAGTTGGTTTGGGTAGGGGCGTATGGATGCATCCTAGATTTGATTTGTTTTGATTTGATTTGCTATTACATCTGGTTTGGTGACTGGTGTTGTGTGCAATACACGCCTTTCACATTATTTGGGAGTTGATCACTCCATGGTTACTATGCTGAAGACTTTGTTTTGTTTTGGCTCCTGGTAGAATGCTAATATAACTTAACCTTTAACTTATTATTATCATCCTTATTATACCTTTTGTTTTCCCCAATGCACCCTATGATATTCTTTGTTCCTTATCTTTTGTTTCGTTTATATATATCTGTTCACTGGGCTTTTTAAGCTCAGCCGCATTTCTTTTCTGCGGCAGGTTTAGTAGGGAGCTGGGTTTGTGGATGAGAGATCTTATTTTGGACTTAGAAGACTTCACCCTGATTAGCTATTGGATGGACTTAGAGATGATTAGAAGTATATTGTTTTGGGCTTAGTTCATCGTTGTTGCCCTTTTGTATTTTGTTTAGTTTTTTTTTCCCTTGTAACCTTTGTATACTTTGTATTGGAAATGTATCTCCGTTTCGATTGTGTTTTGATTTGACTCCATAATGTTACACTTTAGCCCTTTTCGGGTTGGGGTGTTACACATTAAGTGCACAAACTCCGCAACCTTTACTCTCTCTTATGACTCCTATTTATACACGAGTATATTACAACCGTTGTGATAAAGACAAAGATTACATCAGCCTAGTTGAGACAAAAATACTTACGTATTTTGTCTCTGTTACATAAGTCTATTTTGGGTATAGGACAATACTACTTTCTGAGGTTCAGATATGACACCATCCTGAACCCAAGCCATTCAGGGAAAGTTTGACTTTACAAGGATACCGACACTCTTTGTAATTTTAAACGTTTCCCGCCTTGTCCCGCCCATTCTTCAGGCTTCATGTCTTTATTCTTCAGTCTTTAGCTTTTGTTGCTTCAGTGAGGAGTAACTTGGGATTCAGTGAGCTATTGTCATCACTCACTGAATCCATCACCTTCTTCTTTGGCTTAGGTGCCACTCACTGAGAATCCGCATCACTGAATGGAAAGCTTTTCTTCTTAAGCTTGTCCCAAGCATCCTGAAGATGACTCACTGAGTGACAGTTCACTCAGTGACTTGATTTTGTTGAAGGTTGACAAACACTTAGGTTATTTTATGTTCAAATCCTAGATTCAGAGAGTTTGGGAATTCAGTGACCCAACAGTCTCCCCCTATTTGGATATACAAATAGCCTAAGTGTTTAAGGTTTAGTGTGAGTGTGTAAGTGTCATTACTCACACTGAGTATCTAAGTTATATTCAGGACATTGATAAATAACAAAAAAACTTCACTTTCATTTATCATTATTACAGTCCTAAAAAAACAAAAGATACAAAGGGATAGTTTGGGGTTGCAGATTCAGATGTTTAGATGGTATCCAAGGGCCTCAAGCTTCGCTCTTTTTTATCTCAGTTCATGTTTGTCAGGATGCTCCTCTATCTTGGTTTTTAGGTCCAGGCAGAACCTCATATTTGGAGCAGTCTTGACTGGAGATGCCATCATAAAGTACCCGAGTATTGCTTTGACACCAGCTTCGTCAATGTCTGACCATCTTTGGAAGGAAGGGTTGCCCATTTCATCAGTAAAGCAGAGACCTCTTTCAGGTAGTTCAAAGACTTGGTTGTTCACAAATGTAATCCCTTCAGGGAGGTCTCTGTTACAGTCCAGGCCAGGCACCTTGATCTCAGGTTCCCATCCTACAGTCTTCCTCTTCCTTTTAGAGGATTTTGAGGGAGCTTCCTGAGTTGAGGAAGTAGGGTGAGGGGCAGGAACACCAAGTACTCCAGGCATCTTTTCAAGTCTTTCATACCTGTCCTTCAGTGCCTTCATAAGTTTGGGAACCACTGCATTTTGTTTCTTGGCAATTATAGGACGTAGTTCATCTAGCTCAGTGATTCCAAACTCAGAAAACTTAAAGGGACTGTGAACATCCAAGATTCTTTTGTCAGACCCTCTGAAGACAATGATAACAGCAGGATTGGTCTTGCGATGAATCTGGACATCAGTGATAGGCTCAGGTCTCAGTCTTTCTTTCATCACCCAATTTTATCTTTCAATCCTTTCGTTTCTAAGCTGAGCATCCTTCCTGAGTTTTTCTTCCCTTTCCTTCTTGATGACAAGCAACTCTTCCTCCTGAGCTTTCTTAAATAGTTCACCAGCTTGCCTGCCAGCTAGTGCCTGAGGATCCAAACCAATCTTCTCAGCTTCCTCATTCACAACCTCAATAAGAGCAGGTTTGCTCAGATCTTCTTCCTCAGCTATTTTCCTTAGCCTCTCATCCTTTTCCATATGAAGTTGAATTTCAGCTTCAGTGAGGTAGTATATAACTCCATTGACTTCATATGGAACCCTGATGAGTGTATCAGGATCATGCCTTTCTGATGAGGAGGCAGGGACAATAACATTCTCAGGTTCTTCCGTTGTGAGGATGTTTTTGCCCTTATCTTGTAGGCTTGTAAGCTGATACGAGGAGATTGGAATGGCCTGAGTGACTTGCTCCCTCTCAGTGTGAGAAGGAGTTTGTTCACTTCAGGGAGCTTCAGTGTCCTTTGGTGGATTGGATGAGGATGCAGGAGCTTCAGTGGTAGGAATTTCGGAAGCTGTATTGACCCTCTCCCCCTCAACTGTTGCCGAAGCCATGGTGATGGCAAGAGTTGGAGTGACTGAAGCTGGTGGATCAGTGGTCCCCTTGAAGGCTTGGTAAATTTTAGACATCATAGTTTTGATGTCTGAGGAGTCCTTCTGAATGATAGATACTTTAGCCTCGAGAGAAGCCTGAGCACCTTCAAAGGCAGTCATACGGGAGCCAAGATTCCAGGCCATGGATGTGGAGGTCTTAGCCTGATCCATCACAGTCTTCTCCAGGGCAGTGAGAGAAGATTTGATGGAATCCACTGAAGAGCTGAGAGTTTGAAGATTGGAGGATCGCATAAGATCAAGCAGCTTAGTAAGGTTGCCAGAGTTCAGCTGATATGTTTCGGAGGCCTGAAGAAGCTTCCTGGTGAGTTCAGGGTCATCCTTGACTGATTCTTGAATAGATCTGACCCCAGCGTTCAGTTTGTTGAGAGATTCAATGAACTGGTTGAGGTATGTCACAAGTTTCGTCAGGGAGAAGTCGATGGAAGAGTTTTGTTCACGAACATCCTCATGAAATTCTTCAACTGAGTCCTTGAGGTTGAAGTAGTGAACAGCTTGCTCAGTATGCATGTTAAAGACTTCATCAATGACCCCACGAAACAAGGCATTGGTTGCCTTTTTCAAGAACCTCACCATTTTCTTGCCGATGAGAGGAATTCTGTCATCTATCTCATCCAAGGATTCTGAGGGTTCAGCCTCAGGTTGTGTTTCCTCGGGTTCTGGGGATGGAGACTGAGGAAGTGGTTCAGTAGATGCATCAAGTGGTTCCTCAGTGTCCATTTCATCCCCAGCTTCAAAGACTTCCTCATCACTGAAAGCTTCATTATCATAAAACAGAGCTGCCTGAATGTCCGCCATGGACTGAATCTGCACCAGGGGGTTGTGGTCGCTCCCTGACCCCTCTATTCCAGCAGACTGGGATTTGTCTGCCTGGTCCTTATGGTCAGTTTGCGAGGAATGCGCTACACCGGGAGGGGGTGATGGTTCCATATCAGTGGGTGGTATCAATCCCCCTGAGTCTTTGTCCCCAAGTGACCCTTCAAGCACTGATGGGTTTGTTTCAGTGCTATCACTAGGATCAGTGAAAGTATGTTCCCTGTCAGCGGGTTGTAAGTTTCCCTCTGAGTCTTGGGGAAGAGTAGTTGTTCCCTCAGACAAAAGCTTGGATTGGCGAATGTCCTCATTGGGCAATGAAGTGTTGAGGCCCCCCTTTCCAGCAAGCTTGGACTGTCTTACTGAAGATTTAGGGGTCGGTACTCCCTGAGACTTTGGTTGTGATTTACCAGAGCCTTTAGCAGGATGTGAGTGGGTGTGGGTTCCCTTCTCAGTGGGGTAGTGCTGCCCCATCGAGGATTTAGAACCCTTTACTCCCTGAGACCCTGGTTGTGATTTACCAGAGCCTTTAGCAGGATGTGATTGTTGAGTTGTTCCTGACTCCACTAACTTATTTATGTTAATAGAGTCGTAAGGAGAGGGTTTGCCCGAGGACACTGAGTGGGATGTCTCAGTGCCCTCCGTTGGCGGTTGTTTTGGGGTCAATGAGTCGGTGATAATCCTGAGGGTGTCAGCTGTCAGGGTCTGTTGTTGTCCTTTTTTCTTGGACTGAGAAACAGATGTTCCAGTGACGAGTGACTTGGGTTTAGTCACCTTCTTGGACCCCTGTCCCTTCTTTTTCTCCTTTTTTGTAGGAGAAGGAACCGGTGAAACCCTGAATTGTTGCCAACATGTATGTTATCAGGGCGATGGGTGTGGCCTTAGTAGGGTCCTTAGAGTAATTTGCCTTATGGAGTATTTCTGGTTCGAATCCCAGAACCTCAGGCGTCTCATAAGTTGACCCCAGTAGATCCTGAAGCACACAGGAAATGAACCTAGGGTAGGACATAAGTCTTTGCCTAGATTTACATTCATAAGTGATGTTTTTGTAAGTTCACATTTTTTAGTCATAATTTTAGCAATATGAAACAAATTTGAGTGAAGTTAGAAATAAATTACATATTCAAGAGTCATAAATGCAAATTTTCCGATAGTTTTTACTTTCTACTGTGATATTGATGTGCTAACATTTTTCGAATTTTCAACATAGCCAGTGTTATCAAAGTCGTGTTTCTTATAAAAGATTCCCCAAACAATGTGACATCTTTAATTAATCTATTATGTTAAATGTCGTAACCCGTGGTTATATGATAAAAAAATAGTGTTATTTATTCTAGAATAGTAAAATTTATTATAAGTAAACCAATAGACACAATTTATACTAATCTATTAATTGATGTCGATCTTTTGTAGTTGTTAATATTTAATAGGGAAAATAACCCAAAAAAAAAAAAATGTGTTTAATTTGTTCATTTTCTTTGTTTTGTGTAGCTTTTTTTTTCTTGTTAAAACACAAACTTTAATTTCAAATTTCGACTTTTGTGTGTATTTTATAATCACAATTTTACCTTTACGTTTTATAATCACCTTATTAACATCGAATGGTAAAATGATCATTGTGCATGAACCAAATACACACAAATGTCGAAATTTAAAAGATTTGTGTTTTAGTAGACAAAAAATGCTATACAGCACACAAAAATGGATAAATTAGATGCATTTTTTTAATTATCCCTGCTTTTACTTTTGAACTGATTATAAGTAAATTAATACACAAAGTTTTCTTTATCATCTGCATTTTCTAATCAGACCTCGTAATCATTGCTAAAATAACAAAGAAGCAAGCTTGGAATCAAAAAAAGATGCTGGTAATATCCCACCCCTTGCTTACATCAACCTAGATGGTGTTTGAAGGACCTTAATATATACTCGAAATCATCAAATGTTTGCAGCAACATAGATTCATATTTCTTTCTTAATATTCATATATATAATTAAATCATGCAAGATTTTGCAACTGAAAACTCTATGTCTTCTGGCGTAGATGCAAATGGTGGTACCGGAGACGACACAAAGGTAGCAAAAAAGCTCAATCATAATGCAGGTGAAAGAGATCGTCGCAAGCGGGCTAATGATTTGTATTCATATCTCCGTTCACTGCTACCCATATCAAGTGATCAAAAAGTACATATTATCTTACGTCTTATGAATTTAAATTGGGAATGATCTAATAAAGTAGACTAAGCTTATGTTATATAATTTTGAATTAGGAGTTATCTTATTATAAATGAACTAAACTTATGTCTTATGATTTAAATTAGGAACTATCTTACAAATAGACTAAACATAGTTTCAACATGTGACTGGCATGCAAGTTACATTATGTCCTATACTTGCAAGTGGTTTAAGTAATTTATTGGAACTAAACTCATACTTAGTACTTATATAATTTCCTTTGCAACAGAAAAAAGTAAGCATTCCTGGGATAGTATCGCATGCACTGAAATATATACCTGAGCTACAAAAGGAAGTGGTGACATTAAAGCGTAAAAAAGAGAAGGCTCAGTCATCTTCATCACAAACCATGAATAGCAGCTGGCAAGAGCATCGTGCCATTAAGAAGGAAAATTGTAATGGTACTACAACAAATAGAGATTCTTGGTTAGTTTCTTCGGTGAATGTTTTAAGTGACAGAGAGGTTGTCATCCAGCTGATTTCCTCGACTGATCATATGGGCACAAATAAGAAGAATGGTTTTTTGTCTAAGGTTCTGGACAACTTAGAGCGTGACGAAAATGAATTTGTTTTGCTAAATGCGACAACAATGAAATGTTCTGGAGAAGGGATGGTACTAAACACTCTTCATCTTCAGGTATATTTATCAATTTCTGTCTCACAAATTACAAACAATTTAGTCATGCATGTTCGACTAAGTCAATCCAAAATATGCCCGGGGCGGACACGAGGGCGTGAATCACATGAATTTTTGCCGCATAGTGTAATTTTGGTCAAAAATCCCAATTTCTCTGAAACAAACTTGTCCTCCCAAAATTTTATGTTACATGCTTTATTTAGTTACTCAACTCCACTGTATTATCGTAAAAAGATAGTCTTGGTCCATCACAGAAAATATGCATATGTCACATGTCTTTCACTAGTAATATTATACATCAATACATACAACTTGCCATTGATTTAGAAAATAATACTAGTATAGGTCAAACATTATATATAAATTATCTTGACGCTATTACGTGCTATCGATTATAAAAATACCAATAAATGCATTCATTTTTATATATATATTATTGAGTTCAGCAACAGCAAAACAAGTGCTTTATTTGAGCTTAAACTAATAAGTAGATCAAACATAATTTCTCTTAATTGAGCATTAAGTAGTTTTTATTTTTGGGAAATTAGTATTTTAAGAAGATTAATATACAATGACAATGGTTGAAACATCAGGAATACGTTTTCTTTTTCTAAAACAACCAATATATCATATAAAAATACCCAAGGATATTTAAAGCCCATTCAGTTTGCAATCTAAGAATATTCTATTAGGAGTAGTTTTACTTTAAATCCAACAAAAGATTGCCTTTGAACTTTGTGATCATAATAAGTTTTACTTGACAATTATTCGTTGTGTGGGACAGGTGCAAGGGGATCACAAGATAGCGAGCGAAAAGTTGAAGGAACATATGTACTCTTTCTATCAAAAAGTATATGAGACTTTACTCTAAAAAGCTGTTTGCTACTATACGAGGGAGATCATTGGGAATGATATTGTAGTAGAGATAGATACGTAGTAATAAACTTGAAAAAATAAGCACATATTGATTTACAGTTTAGAAATGATTCTTGTGTTTCATTGTGTTATGTAATGGAATGAATGCAATGAAGATGTAAACAATAGGCGTTTCGCCTAACGGTATTTATGTGAACGTGAGTTTTTCTAATCAGATGGTTTTCACCTCAAGTCTCAAATAAAACAGATCATGATATGTGGTTTTTTTTTTTTTTTTTTTTTTGGGTAAAAGGGAGTAATCCTGCACCCTAGTAAATATATTAATCAAAAAACTTTTAAGTACAATGGATATGGGTGAAGTCCCACATCTCAGCCCGTTACATAAAAAGCTTACATAACAAGAAACTTCCTAATTTCTAAAAACTAGAAATCAAACCACAACTCAATGATAACAAGAACAACGAAATGAATTACTTCCTAAGGCCTTGAAGCTTGGTATCATACATGGCATTAAAAGCATCCAAATTACCGGGAAGATCATACACCTGGTTCGCATAATCATCATATGTGGTTTAAAACTAGTGTAATGGATGTAAGGAATTGAGTTTTTACAAAATTAAATTGTGAAACGAAAATGTACTATATCTAATTATCACACTAGTCCATCTGAACCATTGGTTATTACGATAGCAACTTTGATCGGGAGTGTGCTTTTTCTCTGCGTGATTTAGTAATTTAGGGTTTGCTACCGCAAATATTAAGGATATGGTTAAGGATCTATGTTCAGTAACATTATTAGTTACTTAAGATTGTGGCCGTTAGTGGTAGTGTAAATGATGAAGGAGAGGGAATTGGTGACGAGAAAATAGCGATAGTGATATATTGTATTTCAAACCACCAAATGGCTTAGCGGCAAAGTATTTGGTTTCCTCACAATCACAAGAAGTAAATGATTCAAACCTCACTAAGTGTGTATATTTGGGTGAAACACCCTAATTCTTTTTAACTAAACTGCCATAAACCGGCGGTTTTAAAACCTAAACCGGTGGTTTTGCAATGATTCCGGTTGTTTCTTTGCCAAACCGGTGGAAGTCAGAGTCAAACCTGCACAAGTTACATTTTCCAGAAAAGTGTCGTAAACCAATACATAATTCTTTAAACTTTTTAAACACACTTCATAGTTCATACAACATAAATATTATGTTTAAGTATAATTTTCATAATTTGGACGCACAGGAACCCTACTTTACAAAACATGGAGTGTTATACCAAACACCCCCTCCTACCCATTTTACAATATTGGTTCTTAAAACATTCACATACACATACACAACACAAGCTAACTTGAAAACATTTTGTACCAATATATATTACTTTACAATGACACTTGGGGGGTTTAACTTGCTTGAACATGGTTTCAAGAGTACTACTCACCATCTAACGCAAAGTAGGCAAGTATACTCTACTTTATCGCTTCAATCCTTTATAGCCTTAAGCTTTCCTTACATTGTCCATGAACCTCAACCCGTAGTTAATCACAAATGCCAATACCAATTCACTTGATTCCTTGAAGAGATGATGGCTAAGGACTTAGTTCTTGCAATGAAAAACCAATTTACACCCATTTGATCACTAGAAAAACCTTGCTCTCCCTATCTTTTTCTTTCTCACGTACCACCATACATAAGATCACACAAAAATGAGGAAAGTTGTGGAAGGATTTATCTTATAAAAATATGGTACAAGTTTGCCAATGTGACACTTTTTATAGTAAAGATAAATAGGAAGCATGGTGTAATTATATTTACACAAAATTCTCACAAAGCACAACCTAACCATTTTAATTAATAAAATTGAGTTGGTGTAAAGAAATAGGAAATAGAATAAAATTTAGGATCCAAGGGTAGTACGGCTTGTGTTAGAGTTTGTGCAAGTTTATGTTATAAGTGACGAAGTGACATATAAGAGCAAACGGTACTATAGCGTCATAGGCATAATTGGTCCCTATGTCCCGTGCCATGGTACCTGTTCCCTCCAATTGCACCATACTCGGAGTCTAGATTTATTCAATTTTAGTTTTTCTTTTTTCTTTCTTATATTTATTTTGAATGTAATGTTGCGATTTTAGATAAGATAACGCCCAAAAAATCTATCCGTTATCAAAATAAAAAAGATTCATTAAAATAAAGGGTTTTGTTAACAAAAATAGTATTTAATAAAGTCATTATTTCTATGGTTATGCATATGTAATGATTATAATTATAGGGATGTTTCATGTTAATTAATTGTTTAATTTTTAATATGGTAACTTTAATCACAACCATAAAGTTTTTGTTAACAAAACCCTTCTTTTTATACATCTGAAATGCATAGCCTAATTTCTTCTCACAATTCTCATTAAAAAAATTTCTTCTCATCTAATCATAATTCTTACACTTGTATTCAAAATATTGTTCATCTAGAAGTTGCTTCAACAAATCAAAAAGATACTTAAAAGTTAAAAGATAAAATTGTGTCGGTAACTTAAAAGTTAATAGTATGTAAAAAGTTACGTGGGTGTAGCAAATTTCAAATGTAAATACTTACGGGGATATCATCCCTGCTGTTTACAGCAAGGAGTTACCTGCTGTGCCCACACAAAACCCACTCCCTGATGTTACTAAATGGTCCCTGAATGTTCATTTTGCAACAAAAATGGTCCCTGATGAAGTGATGAAGCCTTTAGAGCGGCAAATGTTCACTGCTGTCCCAGCAGTTATAATTTTCCCAATACTTAATAGAGTTAATTTTTTATGAGTGAATTTGGGACTAGAATATCAAATTCGTTTTAAAATCTCCCGGTTCCAAACTATATAAACTTAGCGCTCACATTTCGTAAGTCATAATCTCCACTTCACTCTCCTCCAATCCCCCATTCTCACAGCTTCAATTTCAACTTCTCAATTCCGTTATCGTAAGTTCAATTGCATCACAATCTCTAATTAATTCAACACTTTAATTACACAATTCCTTCATACTTTTTATAATCTACTATAAAATTAGGTTAGTCACTAGTATTTTGAATTATGATGACGTCATGACGATGCATGTATCTATTTGTGATTAAGTAGGTAATTAGTAAATTTAAGCTGTTAATCTTTCGCTTAAGACCTAAACTAGAATAAATGAATGATTACCGTTGAGAATTGATTAATTTATTGAAATAAGCACTGTTTAAAGTAAAATATTGTTTGTTTGAAGTTATTGCTCGTTGCGGATATTATTAGATTTTTTGGTAGTAAGTTTAGGTGTATAAGTAGATACTGTAGTAGCGAGTCAGGAATATACGTACAACGTTTCGTGTTGTAGGTAATTATGGAAATAAATACGGATCAATGTAGCAAGTGACGGACTCCTGATGCTAACTACATACTGTGCTATATTAGGTCTTCAATAAGTTAGGGCTCTGAATCGTTATTAGCAGTTTGTTCAATGTTAGTAGTAGATTCAGGTACATTTATAGTAAATTTAGGTGCACATGTTTTTTTTTTTTTTTTTTTTTTTTTTTTTTTTTTTTTTTTTTTTTTTTTTTTTTTTTTTTTTTTTTTATATTTGTTTTTGTTGTGTTTGTTTTTTCTTTAATTTTATGTGTTTTTTTGTTTTTTNCGTTTAGGTGCATATGTAAAGTATTGTTTGAAGTTATTGCTTGTTGCGGATATGAGTAGCTTGTTTAATAGTAGTAGATTTAGGTACATTTGTAACGTGTATCGTGTTACAGGTACTTACTGT
Organism: Artemisia annua; assembly: GCA_014162995.1. Lineage (NCBI taxonomy): Eukaryota > Viridiplantae > Streptophyta > Magnoliopsida > Asterales > Asteraceae > Artemisia > Artemisia annua. Next base: position 128,048 of record LBNU01004182.1, on the reverse strand, counting down.
AATAGTATGTTCAGCTGCGCTGAAAGTAAAACATAGTTTAGACTTTAGAGTAATCGCTGTTTGAGGATATCAGTAGTCTGTTTAATAGTAGTTTAGTAGTTGGTTTAGGTACATTCGTAACACGTATCGTGTTACAGGTAATAGTAATTTCAGGTGTATAAGTATAGTATCGCTCACAGTTATCGCTGATTGTGGATATTTATATATTGTTTAGCGGTAGTGGATTTTAGATACATTCGTAAAATGTATCGTATTATAGGCAATTACTGCAATAGCAAATTCAGGTGCATGTGTGAATTATTGTTGAAAGTTGTCACGTGTTGTGGATACAAGTATATTGTTAATGGTAGTAGTCTAGTAGATTAGCTACATTCGTAAAATGTGCCGTGCAGATAAATTTAGGTGTGTAAAATACTGTTTGAAGTTATGCTAGTTGTGCACGTTTATAGATTGTTCTATAGTAGTAGATTCAGGTAGATTTGTAGTACTGTAATAGTAAATTCAGGCGCATAAATAAAATATTGTTCGAATCGCTGTAGATATTAGTAGAATTTTTAATACTGTTGTAGCGAGTCAGGAACATTTGTAAAATGCTCCGTGTTGTAGGTGATTATGGTAAAAAAAAATACAGATCAATTTAGCTACTTATAGACTTATAGTAACTACATACTGTAGTTCCGTGTTATATCAATAAGTTAGGGCTCTGAATCGATATTAGTAGTTTAGTGATAGTAGTAGATTCAGGTACATTTGTAATGGTAAATTTAGGTGCATATGTGAAGTATTGTTTAAAGTTATCGCCTGTTGCGGTATTACTAGTAGTTTGTTTGATAGTAGCAGGTTTAGGTACATTCGTAAAATGTATAGTGTTGCTGTAATAGTAAATTCAGGTGTATAAGTAAAATATCGTTAGATGTTTTAGTTATACACCTTAATTTACTATATCTCTGGTTGTGGATATTAGTAGTTTGCTTAATAGTAAAAAGTTTAGGTGTATTTGTAAAATATATAGTGTTACAGTTAATTGGTGTAATACGAGTATTGTTAGAAGTTATCGCTCATTGGGGATATTAATAGATTGTTTAATAGTAGAGTTTCGTTCGTATAATGTACCTTATTGCAGGTAAGTGCTTTAATAGTTAATCTGGGTGCATAAGTAGAATTTGGTCTAAAGTTATCGCCCATCGTGGATAATTATAGCTTGTTTGATATTGGATTTAGGTACATTTGTAAAATGTGTCGTGTTACAGGTAATTGTAGTAACAGTTACGGATTGGTATAGCTAGTGGTAGACTACTGGTTGTGCCTAGATACTGTAATGCCTTGATGTTACCTTGCTTTAAGTCTTGTTTATCGGATTTTTTTGAGAAAGTAGTGTTTCTTGTTTGCACAGTTGATTTTAGATTTCATGTTTGGTTGAAGAGATGCATCATCTCAGATATGCCTTTATGCTGCAGTAAACCATATTTTCTTGTGTTGGCCTTTGTTTCTGTATATCTCATTTGGGAACAAAAAAGAGTCGATCATGTTGTACGTTCTGAAATATTTGAGTCAAATCAGAAGATTCACTATCAGAATTATACCTTTCGATGCATTATTACAGAGGATAAGAATAGATTAGGAAACCTGTGAGAATCACCATAATATGGGCAAATCACCCTGTATCCATACAATGCGTTATTTTGTTTAACCAGGTTACATTTATTAGTGGTTGTCCTTTTTCGTTTTGTAGATTTAGTTAGTGAGGTAAACTTATTAGCTTCATGTATAAGTTCTTTTTGATAGTCTTTGGCAGAGTTGTAAAGGTTTGCATATATCCCCATAAGCATAGTCACGACAGTTGCAGCAAACTTTGACCATTCAAAATTGATTCACAGTTTATGTATTTAACAACTAGGTGCTCTCCCGAAATAGTATTTATCTACTCTTTTACCAATCGCACACTCAAAAGATCAGAAGTAAAGGTTGTATCCAATTTACTTATATTTACCTCAGGAATACTAATTGCTTACAAATCTGCATAAAATTATATAAATCAATTCGCATCGGAATATCTCCATCTTCCTATGCATACACTAACTTGTTACTGTTGGCTTCTTTGAATGCGATTTCTCATTGTTAACGATATTATGTTTTCTGATCTCCTGTAATGTGGTTATCCAGTTGCTGCAGAAACATTTCAAATGGAAATGGAAAATACTGAACCCATGAGGAAACGTACCAAATTTGTATGTCTTATTTAACCTATCTATTACCATTTTCATTATGTACCAAAAGCAAAAGATGATTGACCATTTGTTCTTATGTACGAATTTTGTGATATTTGATAATAAGGTTGAAGAAAAGGAACTAACAGCTGAAGATGGAGCACTAGTAGAGGTTGCAGAAGAAGAAACCGAGGCAAATCCTCCTGTATCAGAGCAGATGGAGGCTCATATGAGTCAAATTCTTGAAAAGATTGACAACTTTACTCAGCAGGTAATCATGTTCATAAGATATATTAATTTTCTGTATGTTGTCATTTAATATAATCTGGGATGTGATCATGTGAACTTGCAATCTTTCCATCTTTGTATGCGTGCATCGAGTTGATCTCCAGCTTCAGCGAGCTTATTTGTTTCTGTTCTTATTTGAAGGTGTCTGAATTTCTTGAGTCTGGGAAATCATTCTTCAAGGATTTGAGTAATGAATTTGAAGAGCGAGTGATAGCGTGAGTGGAAACATGGTCTTTGAGATTATCTAAGGGGGGTGTTTGTCTTAGCTTATTAAGTGGGCTTCTGAGCTTATGTAAATTTTGAAAAGCTCATAAGCCCACTTTTTTTGGCTTAGTAGTTTATCAAGTTGAGCTTCTGGTTTATCTAAGGTCATAAGCTCAATTTGATGTCTTATGAGCTTTTCAAATTTTACATGAGCTGACAAACATCCCCTAATTATTCAAAACTGTTATATACTTATGACGAAATTTTATGCCAACAGAATACACAAGGAACAGATGGAAAAATGGCAAGAGGAAATCAAGGAACTTCGCTTCATTGATGCTTCAAATGAGGAGATCAATGCTGTCTTGCAAAATGCTCAGCAAGTACTTTACACTGTTCATAATGATCCCTGAAGGTAGATATTATATCAACTGTTTGCATCAATCTAGTAGTTTCTCTAGCTTGTTTTATAAAAAGGTGTTTCAAGTATATAGTTATTAGACTTTTAAACCTCCAGTTTACAAGTTTAAGTTGTAAGAAATAGACTATCCAGACTTGCATAATCTCTAAATCAAGAGAAAAAACCGTTTAGTGCAAGACATATTTATCTGAAACAAAACAGTGTACATGGGTATTATACGGATACTGCACAAGTATTATGCAGTCAAATTACATGGAACAGCTGTTGAGTTGACTATAGATGGTACCTATAGATACACTTGCAAATCAGAACACACAAAATCGTGTGCAGTTTTTATGTGTGCTCAATTTTGAATTTACATTTGTATGTTTTGGCGCTGTTCATATTGCAACACAGGAAAAAGTGTACATTTCATACCGGATCTACTGGTCAAATGCATGCCAGATTTATTGCCAATCCTTTACGATTTTCATATTTACATCTATATATATTTGTTCCTGTTAAGTTTTATGGCTCTCTAATTTCCTAGTATTTTTTTCTGATTTTCTTGCAGATTTATGCATCTGAAGCTGTTATAGATCAGCAAGAAAGAATTTCATCAACTTAGAAGGGAACCATCAATACAGTTTACAGGAAACAAGCTTGTCTTTTACTATGTTGAACAAATAGTTTTAGTGGTGTCTTACATAGAAATCAAAAATTGTTTAACTGAATGCAACACTACTAGTGCATTCTGCAAATAAGTTCGAACAACTTGAACTCATGTTTCAAGACTTGCTTTTGTCTTGATATCAAGAAATTAGGTACAAAATCATAAGTAGATATTGAGAATGATGTAGCTTCATGTTACAAGTATTACAGTGTTTAAAGTGAGGGTTATTGATCATCTCCTCTTCTTGGACTTCAACAAATCTTTATATCCCTTGATGTCCTATACATTGAGTTTGACTTTTGTTGTTTGAGTGATTTGTTATTAACCCAGATTGAAGCACCTTCAGTAATAACAGGCATCAGGTCAACATTTGAGAACCCTTTGAGCTTGTGACATGAAACACATGGTCATTGGATGCTTCAAAAGAATCCTAAAAAGGCAGATTTGCCTAATGCCAAGATTCTTTGAGATTCATTGTTGTTTCTTTAAGCTTATGAAGAAATCACCTTTTGCGACATATTGTCATGCCATCACCAATTGGTACCTAGCAAACAAAATTCCAAGCAAAGCATTAATCAGTTTGGTCCAAATTTTCTATGGACCATTTTTATATTGTAGGCTAGGGAAAGAGGCTAATACAGAAAAACCGCTCTATTTTCTTGGTTAACTATCTTGCTGTTGGAAACAGAAAATTTGGGTAGTGCTTCTGCCATCCCAAACACAATGCAACATGTTCTTTTTGGTTGTCTTGTCCCAGACAAAAAGTTAAGATTTAGATTTTTGTAATTTCTAATCCAAATTTTATGTCCTATAAAGCCATTTAGGTATGATTCGACTATATGACATGTCAAATGTTGCATCATCTTTCATAGAATGTACTCAAGTTGTTTAAGCCAGGAGACATACCATACTAATGCTGACACGCTCATCGTCCACTAAAGCTTTATTAAAACTTCTTATGCTCTCTGTTTTTTTGTCTATAACCTGTAAAAAGGCAGAACCCATAAGATTCTTAAGCCTCAAAAATATGCAAACTGAATAGTCATGCTAGTTTATTTACCAGCGGATCGGCAACTCTTCCATGCCAAAGCACATTATCAATTACTATAAGACCACCTACTCTTACCTACAAATCAAACAAGCAAAAGTTTAAGATAACATGTATTTTGATGAACCCAAACATGTATGCTTGCTTTAAGAGAGGGTTTGTTGTTAACCAATTGTAGCAGCAATTCAAAATAATCCTGATACATTCTTTTCTCAGCATCAACAAAAGCAAAATCATAGCTGCAGAAAAGAAAACAAAAGAGCGTGAATGCTTTCCACCAAGCTTCTTTTATTAGCTAAGAACGGTGTTTGAGGGTTGAAATAGTATGTGCTTAAACATTAAGTGTTTACTTTCTCTATGCTCCAAATACAAGACCAATCTAATAAAAAAAATAATAATAATAAATAAATAAATAAATAAAAAGGTCTTTTTGAGGCCAAACACACTAGTCAGGTTCAAAGTTTGGGCAGACGGTACATATACATATCTCATGTTTACAGTTTAAAGTGTATGTTATATAGGTCAAAGTTTCTGAAATGGATGGATGCATATTGAATCTGAAGTTACATATGTCACTGTACCTCATTAAACATTTAGATGGAACTACAACAACAACAACAACATACCCAATCCCGCAAGAGCGAGGTATGGGGGAGGTAGAAGTGTAGACAGATCCTACCCCTACCCCAGGCAAAACCTGGGAGTAAAGAGACTGCTTCCAGAGAGACCTCCGGCACGTGCACATGTGTGAGTGATATAGAAACCATAAATGCAAGGAGCAAGAGAGCAACAAGTAAAAGCAAAAAGAATACAAAAGGGAAAAGCCAAGCAAACCAAGCAGAACACCAAACAAAGACCAAACAAAAAGGAGCCATCAAACAAGGGGCCTAGGATAAAAGACAAACAAAAGCACAGATCACCTAACATAGAACAAGGGGCAAAACAAGTAAAGCAAGCAAACCAAGCAAAGAGGGCAAAAAAAGAAAGGCAAGAAACCAAACACCGCATGAGAAACAAGGAAAGAAAAGGCAAAACAAACACAAGCACGAACACAAAGGCAAGCGGGCAAAGGCAAGGAGAACAACACAAAAACAAAGCAAGGCAACGCAAGGGGACTAAAGCTAAGGCAAATCATAGGGAAAAAGCTAAGGCAACGCAAGGGGGCCAAAGCATGGCAACGCAAGGGGGCTAAAGCTAAGGCCAGAGGGGCTAACGCTAAGGCAAAGGGAAAAGAAACTCCACTAGCCTCCTAAAAACCTAAAAGGGGAAGAGCAAAGGGACTAAAAATCCTAAAGAGCAAAGGGGCAAACTAAACCTAAAACGAAAAGGGGCAAGGCAACAAAGAGAAGCGAAAAGACCCAGACGCAAAGACAACCTCCTACCACTCGCCCGAAACTACCCGCAAGTTCTAATCCTAGTTACCCAAAACATTTAGATGGAACTGTACTGTAAAATTATTTAGTAAGTTAGAAAATTCACCTGCAGCCTTCTCCATTCTCTATCATTGAGTTTAGAGTGTCTGCAGCTAGTCCGTGCCTTGCATCCACCTAGTATTCAATCATCTATTTCAGTTAGAGGTGACAGTTTCCACTCATTTGCTTAAAAATGAGCCGATTTGGATTATCTTTTATCTCAAATAAGCCAAACAAAAATTATTAAAAGGGGGACTATATAATTAACATATTATTAAATACATAAATAAATGGTGTAAAAATGGACAAAATAGTGGTTGTGGGTCAACTGGACATGTTTCCCGATATGTCAATCTTACTACCTCTAATCCCAATTACCAGTTTGGAACATGTAGAAACATAATGGTCATCCCTGGTGTACCATGGCTATCTCAGGAGGGAAGCTCTCGAAAGAGACTGATCCCATGACTTGATCATGTGGCCTTCCGATCACAAAGGAGTAACATCAACCATTTTTCTATGCATCTAAAGGGGCACGATTTAAAGAAATATGCAAAAAGAAAGACTTGTTACCTTGTGTGAAACACCCGCTCGATCATAATACCTTTTTGCAACCTCGAGCGAATTCTTATCCCTTTCACAAGCAACTAGGACCCCCGACTCTGGTAGGACGAGAGCAACTGCCAATGACGAGTATCCCTACAGCATAAGCATGGCAGTGCATATTGGTAGTGTACAACAACATACCCAATCCCGCCGAAGCGGGGTATGGGCAAGTGTATATTGGTAGTGTATTTCTTTAAAATGCCAAATCTACCCACACCCCAATGCCACTCGCAAGAAACATAGTCTGACATAATTCAAGGTGAATCTCTATTCAGTTATGATTTTTATAAGTAACGGGTAAAAAATAGGTTATAAGGTAACAAGTCAAACAGGTCGAAAGCAGCCCAAGTGTATATTTAATGCACTAAACATCCTATAACAGATTATTAATGTAATCATATTGAACTGACAAGTTAGTAAACAAAATTTAGACAAAATGAGTCATGAGTCAAGCCAATCCGACCCGTACCAAAAAGTGCCTGTTTTGACCCATTACCCAAGCCGACTGACCCACACATTTTTCCACCTTTAAAAACTAATCAACATAAAATTTGTATGAACCAGTACATCTGAATCGGAAGTGAAATTAGTATTCAATAGAGTAAGCAAAATGTACTACAATGAAGCACTGGACATAATAACAATGAAATACTTACAGTGTAGACCCCGACTTCGATGCATCTCTTTGCCCCAAGAATCTGAACAAGCATTGCAAGTAGTTGTGCTTGATCAGGTGATACCTATAAAGAGAGCATATTAATATGATGTAATAGTGAACACATACCACGTGTTATTACCGCCTAACATATATTTTTTTTAAAAAGAACCTGACAATGAAAACATTTAACAAACTGTGAACAGAAACAAAAGTACCTGCATTTGACTACCACGCATCGATGCTGTCTCCTCTCTAAGTTCCCTCAAAATCTGTGAAGCAGATAAATTTCTTTCCTTTGTATCCGATATTTCAACTTTTATTAACAACATAGGAATACAAGTACTTAACAAAACCATGAGAAGCTTACGGGTGGTTCTCTAACATTGGTGAGCAAGTAATCATATATATGAGGAGTAACACTAATCACTTCCTTATTCCCATAAGAGTGGTCACTAGCAATGGTCACAGCCATATCACTCACGCAATTCGTGGTCAAGAAAAATCTCTTTCGATGTCTAAACGATACGCCATTAGGCCTTGCAAATATAGCACAACGAGTGCATAATCGGGTCGATATTTGGGGAAACACCCACCCGCCATAAACCGCAGCACTAGTCATCATTCACTACACCAAACAATTATATTAATATCCACTTATAATCACAGAAATGTTTCTTGTGGAATCTTGAACTCAATAAACAAACAATTTTTTTTTTTTTTACTTAATTAAAGTTTATAAAACTTGTATCCAAACACTCCAAATTGCTTATCTGCATGAGCAAATCCCAAACACCCAGATGTTGAAAATATATATAACTAACATTTTTCATAGATATATACCAAGAATTTATATAAGGAAATAGAAAGACAATAGTTTCCAGTCTCCATATATCAAATGTTTAATGCCTCAAGAATAAGTGGACAGCAAAGTTACCGTGAAAAAATAAAATACTTGAAGTTGGAAGCTTGAGAGTTTTGAAAATAAGCAAATGTTACTTATAGGGGTTTGGGATTTGCTTATTTGGGATTTGCTTATTTGGGATTAGCTTATTTTTGTGAGTTCCAGGTAGTGTGTTTGCCAAAAAACCGGCAATGGATTTCAATTTTGGGTAAATGTCGTATCATACTTTTCATCATCATTTTATTTTTATTTTTTTATTTTATTTTTTTCTCTTTTGGGATCTATGGAACAAAAAAATTTCCTCTTACGGTACTAATCTTTCAAATTCGGCTTCTTATTAAGACTCCCTATTATTTTGTCACATTTTTGCCATTCTCAACTAACAGGAGTTTTAATAATTTCAAGGGCAAAAATGTCACAAAGCACCTCAAGAATGCCGAATTTGAAAGACAATTACTCGTATAAAAAAAAAATGTTTGATACCAAAAAAAAAAAAAATAAAAAAAAAAATAAAAAAAAAAATATGATACCTTTATAAAACATTGGCCCTTCAATTTTATATTAGTATGCAGAATTAAACTAAAAAACATCAAATAAAACTCATGTTTTAAAACCTTTTTGCGTATGATGTTTATCTTACTCCTTTATAAAAAAGTGTATCATTTTGTCTTACAAAATTTAAAAAGTACAACATTCGATGTGAATAGTCCAATTCCTTAAGCCAATATATGAATGTTACATAAATAATAAAAATATATATTATGGTCGTAATGAGATTTTCTTTTTTTTTTTTTATGGCAATTTTTTTTCACTCATATGCCACATGTCTCATAATATATTTTACAAATATTTTCAGCAAGGCTTGAATTCACAACCTCAAAGTTGGTTGGCAACTCACCACCATACCAAAGGCCTGTGGTTAATGAGAATTTATGTTACTTTGACTTAAGAAATAAATATAACTATCCACATCATTATCATTTAGTCGATAATGTAGGTTAATATGTTGACTATTACAAGGTTGGATACAATAACGACGATGGCAAGTTCCAGAAGCTATCGGACTTTGGGAGGAAGAATCTACCCAAGAGATAGGCTACATTATTCTCAATTCTCAATCGTTGCTTAACGGGGAAATAATCGATAATGGCAGGAAAATACTCCTATAAATCATGTACGGAGTTGTGAACCTTTGTCATTTTGACTATGCTCGGCTCATCTAGAGTGAGCTGGTTGAGTTGGTCAATGGCAAGACTAAGCAGTCGAAAAAGGAAAAGATCATACCGTTAGTGCAATTCATCAAGCTTTTCATTGAAGCTTTGATGGATAACCAATGTATTACAGCAACACCCAGAGAATCAAAATATGAAGACCAATTCATGCACATTCCAAAGAATGATCTAAAGGCGAATGCAAAGCCACCAATGGACATTCCAAGGGATTTGTTGGATCTTGCTGACAAGACCACGGATGTGTATCAAGAGTCACTAGGGTAGCCAACGCTCCTATGGAAAGCTCAAAACTGAGCGGACCTTCCCTTCGAACGAATAGGAATAGAGAGTCTAGCGCCCAAGTAGGATCAAGTAAGAGGATTGTGAAACAACTTGTTTCGAAGAATGTTAAGAGAAAGAAGTGGATGTGGAAAACCATAAAAGAAAGTTGTTGAAAAAGAAATTGATAGTGACTTGAAAGAAATATTTAAGTATATGGTGTAATTTAGGTGAGTTAATAGTTTACGGATTACGGTTATTAAGATGTGTATTTTTTTTTTAAAAAAAATGCCAAATCATCATACTTTTTTGTCTTTAAAAACACATATGAACTAGAGCATGAAAATTGGGCTTTACATTCGGTTCGTTTGGTAGGACTGAATGAAATGTCAAATGAGTGAAATAAACAATATAGTGGAATGAATGATGTAATGCAATGATTCATTACCGTTATTAATCATGATTCGTTGGTATAATATGACGGGAATTGATAAGAAAAAGAAATGCCCATTGATGATAGAAAGTTAACTTAATGTGGTTAGTTAATGATTGACTTTTATGTAATTTTGATTACATTACAAGATGGAATGCAAAAAAAAAAAAAAAAAAAAAAAAAAAAAAAAAAAAGCCCCCTAAGAATGAAATATTTTTGATGTAATGAGACATACCTTGTAATGAATCATTACCAAGGTTATAAATAGCGTAAGGCGTTGCGTGGCGGCATGGTCAAGCCTCAAGCCTTAGCGTGAGGCGTGGCGGCATGGCGTTTTTAAAGCGTGAATTAAGGCGGCAAAAAGTATTTATAGATTTATAGATTTATATTATATTTCATTAGTATATCATATTTCATATACAATCGAGTTTACAAAAAGTGTTATACATAAGCAATAAAGTCAAGAAACTCTCTTTACATTTTTAATCTTCTTCAAATACTAGTAAACCCCTAAACGTCAAATACTAGTAAACCTCAAATACGATGCCCAAATACCAATTACTAGTAAATCCCCTGAACGTCTCAAATACCAGTACACCTTATCGCGCCTTATCGCACCTCATCTCATGCCAAGCCTTAAGACGATGCCTTGGTCTATTGCGTGGCGTGGAGGTGACGCCTCGCGCCTTTGCGAGGCCTTTGCGGCGCCAAGGCGCGCCTTTTAGAATACTGATCATTACATTACATAATTGTAAACAACCAAAGATTTTTTCATTCCATCCTAATAAACCTTTCTATTCCCAGTTTAATTACAACATACCAAATACTACGTTAATCATTAGCGATGTAATGATGTGGCCGAGGAAAGTGAAACAAGTGAAACCCGATTTTATTCGTTGTGTTTATTTAATTCCCTATATATATACTATACTACTCCTTCCGTCCCAAAATAAGTGTCCAATTTGACTTTTCAGAGTCAAACTGGTTCAACTTTATATATATATATATATATATATATATATATATATATATATATATATATATATATATATATATATATATATATATATATATATTTGTTATATAATACTTGATGAAAAATTATGTCATTGAAAAAGACACTTAAAACTCAATCCATTCATATTTTGCACCAAATATTATATAAGACTCACAAAAATAATTAAGGTTAAAGTTGAGCCAGTTTGACTCTGAAAAGTCAAATTTAACACTTATTTTGGGACGAAGGTAGTATAAAAAGATACCCCTATTCATTACTCTCGTTTTTACTTTCGATAATCTGACTTATCGATTAACTTGAGAGCTACAAGTAAAATCTAATCGTCCTTTTGAACAAGAATATTTCTTGTTTCGACTTATGGTATTTTGTTTTTCTTCACACATTATATATTTTATTTTCTATTAGAACCGTAGCATAACTTGTCTAATTAGTAATTACTAATTGCGAAAACATGCAAGGTCATATATTATGCTTATTTTTACAGATAGAATAATCTAAAGGGAATATATTAGCTACAATTGCATTGTAGACAACTCTCTACAATTTGTGCTACAAATTGCGGGTCCTTAAGTCTTTTTGTGAGTCCCTGATTTCTTTCTGTGGGATCCTGATTTATTTTCTTGTGTATTTTGGTGGATGATTGTAGTTAATTGGCTACAAAATTTGTAGCCAAGCTATCCCCTAAACCAACGTGTTTTATTTGCCAAGAGACTGTCCCATCTATTAAAGCGCTTTACTATCATATCAATGAACACCTGATTCTATTTGGGGGGCTATTTTACCATGTGATCGCAACATGTCCACTGTAATTGTGTGTAGTACACTTGTTGAAATTTTGTCACATCTCGAGAGCTCTTCAAGTTCGAGTAGTGGGGAGGTTAATTTGATGAATTTGTTACCAAAATGGGGAGAGATTAGCAAAATGTGTGATAGGAGCGGCAATGTGAAGGTAGCTTGTGAATATGACCTCAGTGAACTTCCTGAGATGATAATGGAAGAAGAAGATGAAGCTTGTTTATGATACTTTTATTGATGAAAATTTAGGCCAAGAGATAATGTTTAAGTTTTACTCTCTTGTTCTATATTTAGTGGTATCTACTGAATTTGGTCCGTCAATTGAATTAGTCTTATCTATAGTTATTTTAAGTCTTGGTTTTTCTAAATATTTTACATCGCCAATATGTGACAAGGCTCTTTATTATGAGGGTGTATATGATACTTGGCTCCGGGAGCATTATTGACCAGTTACATTAAGGAATGGGGTGTTTGGTTTATGAGTATGGTAATTGAGGAATGGATTTCATTTCAAATAACGTGTTTGGTTCATAGGTTTGATTTATGAAAATGGATATGAAACCATAAACTAGACATGATCTAAACACATTAAGAGTGGTGGGTTTACAAAACCCAAACCCATTCCAAAACCCATAGTAATTCCCTTAACAAACCAAACACAATAATAAACTACTAAAGTGTTTACATTCTACTTGAATAACCTAAATAAACTAGCAGGTTGTGACTATGACCACTAGAAAATTATAGCAAGTCACAAGTTCCATCGAACAGTAACAGTCTATAAATAATCATGTATTTTAAAATTTTCTCAGTTAAGCTTTCTCAAATAACCAAAAGACATGCAGCAAGAGATTTAACACCTAAGAGATTGGGAAGGTCACTGTTTGATCCTTGTCGCATTCTAAATACTGTCCAGTTCAAGCATATCTAGATATAAAGATACCGAATCACTAAAATCAACTGGCTAAACCCATCTACCCAGAAGCAGATAATAAGGTGCTAGAATATCGCTCAGCAAAAAAGATCAATAAAGATACATTTCACAAAACTTTAAAAACATAAGCAAACTAATCATGTGCTCAGTAACAACAAACACAGATTATTGAAATTAATCCAACAATATTATAAAATCTGACAAATGACAGCAATTAAAAACAAAGACTCAACGGTACATAGAAAACATCAAGTTTTGGCATACTCTAATAGAAGAAAGATGGGAGAGTATAAATCTATTCTTCCTCTTCTGCTTCCTCCAGCCACTTAACAAACGGCTCCAATGCCTTCACAAAGCTTTGCCTGAATCATTAGAAACACATCCACATTAGCCGATTGTTATTCTAGTTTTTTTTCTTATTGTTATTCCCAAAAAAATAGCTTTTTCTTTGCATTTTGATGTCTAAATAATAATAAAAACTGCGAAGAATATATGTGTAAAGTAGAAGACAGCTGAGCTACATACCTTCCCTTTGGGTTGGTTCCTTTACGAAACCAGTGAAGTATAGTATCTTCAGCAAGAACATCTTGGTCATAAAGGTTTCTCACGATTTCAGGAAACAGCTTCATTAGCTTGGTGTCTTCATAACACTGAACTTGGACTTTGTAAAGAAGTTCCAGCTCAAGCTTTCCACTGGTGCAGAATGTGTTCAGTAACTCTGCCCATGTTTTCACCTGCACAAGAAGAACCACTTCCATAAATGATTTCTGATATGCATGCCAGTTTGTAAACAACATTCACACAAGCTTTGTTAGAATGTAATCTATTACCTGGCGGAGAGCCAAGTTAGCATTCTGTTGTTGGTTCTTCCCTGACCATTGAACAGCATCCATCAAAACATCCCAAAGGATCCTGACAACCTCAATTTCAGGCAATTTAGCATCCTTGACGTGCTGTTTCACGGTTTCAATCACTTCTGAAATTTCAGCTTCCTCTGATATCTGAGTTGTTATGGCAGTTTTCATTTCCTTGACCTTCACCTCAAAGATCTTCTTGTCATTATATTCAACCAAAGGGATCATCCCTGCTTTGCTGCAATTTTAATATAATAAATAATTTTATCAGTATAAGCAGTTGCAGTGATGTTGCGAATATATGCTTTAATAATCGAACTTACGTGAAATGCTCAGAAAAAGCTTCAGCAGATCGCTTTCCAGAAGGAAAGAACTCAAGCAAATTGTCCTCCATTTTGCCTCGCTTCAAGATGGAGATGAGATCATCAAGGCTGTTATCAATAAGATATTCCTTGAAAAAGTCGGTTATAAAAGTAAGAACAAGCCCTTTTCCAACTAGGTTATCCTTAAGCAGTGGTTGGAAGACTGTCTCTGGTGGCAGACCAGACAGCTTCTGGGAAAAGGCAAGTGCTGTGAAAATTGCCAGCTTAATCCTTTCATTCTCCTCGAAAAACTCAAGGGACTGAAGGAATCTTCGCATAACATTTTCTAGATTCTTAATGAGAAAAGGCCTTCGCCTCAAAATCTTCTGAAGGTAGATGACAGATGGTAAGATGGCTTCACGCTTTGAGTCACAGTCTAATACAGAGAAAGTATGTCGCTCCCCCTCATCAGGCTTAGTTGTTCCAGGTTGAGTACGCCCTCCAGTGAAGACAACCTAAAACATCAAAACACATAACATTAGAAAATAAGAGCAATAACCTCAATAATGACAAACTTCTCAAACACTAGCAAATGATTGATTCTTTACCTCAAAAAAGGTATCACCATATCTGCTGAAGTTAAGGTCTGCTGATTCAATGCACTTAGCAATTAATTCCTGCAGTTGGACAAAGGTTTGATTAAGCATATGTTGGAATGGTATATAAATGACAGCTACAAAAAGAGGTTGTCGAGATACTTGAAGAATATATAAGTATGTTGATTGAGTTAAATTCGTACCAGATCACCAGCATTATCCAAGTAAATCTGGACCACTGCATCCGCAAATGCTGCAGGGTCCAGAGGGGCTGCAATATTCCGTTTGCGGGTCTTGATCCGCTGACCACTGTAAGTTCAGAAATATATATGGTCAAATAAAACCTACCACAGAATAGCAATAATAAGCGAATATATTCTATAACATATAGACAAGGGACAGTCAAACACCAAACATGGAAAGCATGATAAATAACCAATGTATTTGCCAATTAGTCTGCCTAACAGATGTACATATGTTCACAGAAACAACAAATGTTAAAATATTCACAGAGTCGTAAGGGCTGTTTGTCTTAGCTTATTTCACGGGTTTATTAGCTTAAGAAAATTTTGATAAGCACTTTCATGATCTTATCAGAACCTGTATAATCTATAAGCTCATAAGCCCTTCATATAAGTTAGGACAAACACCACCGTAATCCAAAACTTATGTAGCTGTCATGTCATTTAAATACGCAGAAAACCATATGCCTACAAATAAACTACAAGTCAACTAAAAAATCAGACTGCTAAGCATAGATATATGCTTATGAAACATATCATATACCGTGTAGCCTACCCATAACTTAATCACATGTTCTAGTTTTATTTGAACTTTTTGAAAGATTACTAGTGTCCAGTCTCATAGATGTAAAAAAAACTCAAATATTGATTTTATAAAACCAGTGTCAATCGTTTTCTATAAATATATAAAAACAAACTACAAACCAGTTCATTTTAAACCAGTTTGAAATGATTGCAAACTACTAATGACTTAGGGGTGTTTGTTAAAGCTTATATGTGGGCTTATGAGCTTATTTGATTTCGGCTTATATTTCATAAGCCCTAATTTTCAGGCTTTTTTTGAGACTTGTGGGCTTATCCGCTTATATAAGTTTTATTATGATATAATAAAACTTATGATATAATAAAACTTACATAAGCCCACAAGTCTCAAAAGAAGCCCAAAAATTACGGCTTATGAAATATAAGCTGAAACACAAATAAGCTCATAAGCTGCATATAAGCTTAAACAAACAACCCCCTTAAAACTTCATAGCTCTATTCACACTTTTTAAAAACCACGGACACATTTCATATTACATCATAAATCCATTCACCGTTTCAAATTTCAGTAACCACATCCTGTTCAACGCAAATAACCAATTACCCTTACAAACATACTGACATGTAAACTAAACATCGACAAGTCATCAATCATTATAGATATCTTAACAGACAACCGCAACGAGAATAAGCCAATCGATAGGACCACACAACAGATACGTCAAAACTGCATTAAACACAACCTATTTAATAAAACCTGTCATATATCCTAGGTCTAAACGAAAACAATAATTAATTCCCTCATACGCAACCGCCGAACAGCACAACGAATAACCAGACACGAGAAACTTAAAAAATGCATAACACAATAAATCATATTTCCTAGGACTACATAGCATAATATCAAACAATACATATAATAAATAAAATAAATAAATAAAAATAAATGGTTATAAACTCACCCTAGAGTGGGCTTCTCCTTCGAGCTGCATAAACACAAACAAAAAAATATCAAAAACAAGATCCAAAAGATAAATAATCACTGTTTTAATTAAAATAATAAAAATACAATCGATTCTAAAAATAACGAAATAAATAGATCTGAAACCCTAAAAAAAACGATTGAATAAAATTTATAAAAAAAAAATATATATATATATTAGACCTCATAAACCAAGTCGGAGTTAAATCGAAGATCGGGCGAGCCTCCCGTTAACTGATCGTAAATATAACAAATTTCTAGAGAGAGAAACTTGTTGGATTTCTGGAGAGAGAGAAGTGAAAGGGGATATTGGGAGAGATATTTATTTCTTTGGGAGTGAATGAATGTGAATTTATACAAAATCAGCCCTTGCTTTTTGTTACTTCTTTATTTATTTGTTTGGTGTTTTTAGTTGTGACCCCTTTAATTTAGCTCATTTTGCTTTCTAGGTTTTTTTTCCTCTTTCACGTTGCGACGGGATTAAAACAGTGTAATTTTACATGTTAGTGAGGCAATTTTTAAATTATCGAAAGAAAATTGTTGAAAGTGAAATAATGTAACAGTGTGAGGTTAAATTGAATTTAGTAAATAGCAACGGATAGTGATTTGTTTGGAAATTGATATTAACAAGGTTAATTACCTGCGCGTTGAGACGGAACTAAAACAATTTGTACTGTCAAAACATATATTATAAATTTTTGATATGGATTTAAATTCTTGTTTGGTAATAACTGTAATTTATAAAAATTAATAATTGAATGTTTAAATTGTGTAAGAGTATAAGGTTGCTGGTAAAAAAAATTTAGATGAATAGTTTAATGAATAGTAATTTATTTGTAAATTGATGCTAAGGGTAGATAATAGGAGATAGGAGATTAGACACTTTTTGAGATTTGTTTTAGTAAGGATCAGCTTATTATAATGGCAACCACTAATGTATAGTCTAGTGATAAGACACTTGACACCTTTATAAAAGGTTAAGAGTACAAATCTTAGCACGCATACATCTAAGGTACATACGAAAAGGGTCGGAAATGATTACAGCATACCCTGGTTTTCAGGCGTGTACATTTGGGTTCAAGTAACTCGCATTTTACAAGGTAACATGAAAAGGGAAAACTCACCCGTTTACCCGCTTGATCACTAAAACACGAGGTGAGATAAAGTAAAAGGTGTCATAAAAGGTGTCTAAGTAATATTGTCATATCAACATAATGTTGAGAATAATATTGTACTTATTTTTAGCTATAGCTGTAACACTAATTAAAATCCACTAAAACGCAAGTTAATTATAATGTTGTTCTATCAACGTTGGGCAATAATTTATGGAACAACAAAATAAAAAGCATATAAAGA
The DNA here is from genome assembly GCA_014162995.1 of Artemisia annua. Taxonomy (NCBI): domain Eukaryota; kingdom Viridiplantae; phylum Streptophyta; class Magnoliopsida; order Asterales; family Asteraceae; genus Artemisia; species Artemisia annua. The sequence continues at coordinate 110,106 of LBNU01004182.1, read as the reverse complement.
CATGTTTTTCTACGCTTTTCTCTTGCATACACATAGTTTGCCAACGATAGAATAGTTTGACGCGTTTTCGATATACAATCTAAGACAATAGATTGTACATTGTTTGCGTTATATCACTTGTTTTACTTATGAAAAGATAAATATTATGTTTAAACGATTTGTAGGGGGTGTTTGCTTAAGCTTATTTAGAGACTTATTAGCTTATATAACTAAAATACGCTCGATAAAGTAATGTCTGGTTAAGCTTATATGGTTTGGCTTATGAGTTAGGGGTTTTGATAAGCACAAATTTTGTAGTTTATTTGAGGGGTAAGCTTATATACCTGAAAGACTTTTATACCCTCATATAACTAGTATAAATTTTAGATGTTCATGCCTCTTTTGTTAAATTTACCTCTTTAACTATGATAAGCTAACACAAACACTAATCGAAGACTTATGTACTTGTATAAAATGAACCTAAAGTCAAATATGAGCTTAGACAAACACCTCCTCAATGTCACCATAATCGAAACACAAGCTAAATCACTTCCATCTTCCAAGTGAATATTATTATCAAAAATCCAGTCAAACACACTGCAGAGCTATCATTCCTTTCAATGTGGTGTCTAATCGATTCACTTAAGTTCAAGTGTCAAATGCTTGAGCTTTGTTCTTTTATAGACAATGAAAATCAAAAACAACTCGTAACGATAAGAAACCAAAGATTTCAACAACGATACACAATTTATTTGCCAAAGATACACCATACCACTCAGTGATTTGCAAACATTTTTCATACACAGGGACAGAACTAGGGGATTTCACGATGGCACGGGACCCTAATCAAATTTGGTTTGGTAGTGCTGATTTTCATAAAAATACTGAATTTTTTAAAATGCACCCGGTCCCAATATCGTGTGTTTCTTGTTATTGTTTAGTTGAACTTTAATTTTCACTTAATCATTTTAACTTAAAATCATATTTGTTTTTTATTTTTATTTTTATTTTTATTTTTTCACTTATACTACAGTTAAAAAAATTGTACACCCAATCACTTTTAGCTCTAGTTCCATACCTCCTTCCGCATCAAGTGAAAATAGGTTCATCCAAAACTAGCAATCGAGTGTAGAAGATCAAATAACTTGACTCAAGAAAATTTACACCGAAGAAAATAACTTTGACCATCCTCACAAACTACTTCTCGGTAGAAATTTTCATCAGACAGTTTACAAATGGCACCCACAAGTAAATCCACAGTAATAATAAATTAGCAGCGATCAACACTATTATACTTATTTACAAATAAATATGCTCCATACAACATCATGGGCTCTAACACCATTACAAGTACTACATGCTCTACTTTAACTCCACGGTTAAAACTACCAAAAGGTAACTAATTACTTAAAAGGCAAACAACATATCTAAAGTAAGACCAATCACCAAGTGTATTTAAAAGTCTGATTTTAAAAGCTTTGCTCGAGGGAACACATTGATGTTATCATAGGGATCCGCCTGCTCCACATGAATATAATCCTTTGTCTTGAGAACCTGCAAAAAATGTTTGCATTATAAATTGTAAAAAAGAGTAAACTTAAACGATTTAAATTGTTCAAAGTTATGATAAGCATACCAGTGTTTCAAAAAACATCCTTGATGCCTCCTTGCGTGTTTTCCCTATAAGCAAGTTGTTCACGGGTATCATATTCCTTCCACGCTCTCCTTCTTTGTCAAACATAATTTGGAGGTATTTTGCAACCGCCCTACCACAAATTATCGTGTCAGAATAATGACATTTTTACATTAAAGATTCATTTTAGATAACCACAAATGAGGTACATATATATACATACTTTGTACGGGAAGACCATCCACTGTTGTCAATAACACGTGTTGCTTCCACATCAGGCGCGTAATCACCAGCATTGTCATCATCAGCATCATCAAAATTCAAAAATTCTGAAGAAAGAAAAAGCGATAATTTATATCCAGGGGCACATGTTTATTTAATCTAATGGGATGATGGATTCAGAAACAGAGCAAAAGCGCAAAGAAAAATAATAAAAAAACAAAAAAAGCAGACCTGTATCATTTCCAACACCCGAATAACCAAGCTCCTGTACCAAGAATGTAAAAAAAAGAACTTTTGGTTAATGATTCTTTAAAGTAAAAAGGGATTTTATATTACAATGAATAACCTACATCATCATCAACTTTGTTATCGGGAGGGATCTCTTCTACATCAATCTGAAAAGTAACCTGATGACCTGGATTTTCCCTTTCGTCCAATGGAGCATCTTCCAACACCGCATTGACTTCAGTATCATAAGCTCCAACTGTTGCGTAATCTTCACCAAATATTCCATTGTAAAGTAAGTTATGTGCATTAGACTCGCCATTTTGAGCAAAGGCTGCATCCTCATTTACAACCTCTTCCTCATTTTTCCTAAAGTCAATGTCTTGATCATGTTTTTCTTCTGAAACTTCTGTAACTGACGCGACCTTTAATTCAGAAGCTATGTTACTTTCAATGAAAGGATCCATGTCAGCCATCTGTAAATCCATATTTTCATTTGAATGGATATCCGGTGCATTTGTTTGCACAGAAGCGTCAATACGGCTGGTGTTTTCAACATCACCCAGTGGTGCTGACATGTCGGGAGTATTAACTGGGACCTCATTAGCATGTGCCAGTGATTGAATCTCAATAGGAATAGCATCTGAAAAGCTTCTTGCATCTATCTCCATTGCTGTTGCCTGTCCCACGAGATCATGTTCTGAACTGAATGGTTCAGTCACTTCTCCAGTTGCATGCATTTGTGCTTCACTGCCACCATATCCTAAATTTGTTGCATTGTTATCGTATGTGTGGCTGTCAGTCACTTGAGGAAACTCAATTGGCTGTGCTTCAGAAACATCTTTCATGACAATAGGACCAAAGTTATCTTCACCAACATTTTCTTGAGGAACCTTTGACCCAACTTCCAGTTGCATGTCCTTTTCAGCATCGTAGGAAACTGATTTTGGGTCTGTTCCACCTTCTAAAGAAGCATCATAGTGGGCGACAACAATTTTACTCAGATCATACAACTGATTGTGCAAAGAAGTCAGTTTAGCTGACACGCCTGTCGAATAAGCAAATACAGAATAAGGTACACAATGTAAACCAGACAATACTCAATAGTGTTATCCAAGGAACTCGCTAAAAAAGTTGAATCTTAAAATTAGAAACTAGGCATTCTGAAGTTTACCACAACCAACTCACCAGTAAATATAGATTCACTAAAAAGCTTATCTTCCCAAAATTGTTTCTTGAGCATTGAAATTTCAGAACGAGTGCAAGGAGCTTTCTTTCTTAATCGCCGAATGTCATCAGTGTTTATCAACTGCTGACGTATTGTACTGTTCACAGAGAAAAGAAACTTCATAAGTGATTAATAATATATAAAAACAAACTCAATAAAAATACTTTGAGCATTCAACATGATTAGCATGAGCATAGAGGGGAGATAATCGAACATACTCGCCGTGTAAAACCATGTTATCATCCATGACCACCTTCCGTTTCAAAATGCCAGTTTTGGGAGTTTTGGGTGCAGATCGTCTTCGTTTTGCGGATGGTGCCTCAACGGGAGGTGTGGGCTTCAATTTTAATAATGACGATTGTCTTCCAACTGCAGCCAAAATATATTTTCTTTTTACAAATGAGCTAAACGTTACAGCAAAAACACTGAATACTTGAATAGTTCACATACCTAATATTGAAGAGAGCAAATCATCATCATTCATAACAGATTTTCCAGTTACATTAGTGGTGAATAAACCTGAGGATTCAACTAAACTCATACTTTGGTCGGTCAGTGAGCTTTCTGTGTAACTACGTTTTTGTCCTGAAAACATATAATCTTTTTCTGCTGGTGTATTTTCTGGTACCATCTCTTTGGGTATATCTGAAAACCCTGGAGGTAAAGATAGCAGTTTCTCACGGGCAGGAAAGTCAGTAGTGTAACTGTTCATGTTATCTACTTGAACCTCCCTTGCAGTTGCATTATCCACCCGAATTTCATTATGCTGACCAATTTCAGTAAGTTGACCTTGTGGAACGTTCATATCTAATCCTTGAGTAGCAAGTGGTGCCATCTCTTTGGGTAAATCTGAAAACCCTGGAGGTAAAGGTAGCAGTTTCTTAGGGGCAGGAAAGTCACTAGCGTAACTGTTCATGTTATCTACTTGAATCTCCCTATCAGTTGCATTATCCACCCTAATTTCATCATTCTGACCAATTTCAGTAAGTTGACCTTGTGGAACGTTCATATCTAATCCTTGAGTAGCAAGTGGTGCCTCCCCTGAAAAATTATCACATAATTGAAATTAAATTAAGAGCACTTTACATCTACAATATATCAGTAAATTCAAGTTTACTACCATTAGTTTCATGATTCAAGAAAGTGACACATGGCCTAAGAGTTGGGAAGGCAGAGTTTTGCATGCTGTACTGAGGAGACTGAACAGATATTGTGGAATCTTTAGGTTCCAAAATGGGTTCAGTGTTCAATGTGCCTTGATGGTTTTCAATGTTTTTATCGTTATTATCTACAATCTGAACTCCAGGCCCATCATTTATTGCATTTTTATTTAGTAAATCTTCCATTTTTTTAGGATCATCAGACACAGCAGTAACAGCTTCAGGCTCAGCTAAAAGGGGTTCTGTAAAAGGTGCTGAACCAAGATCATCCATCAACATCTGTTCTGTTGCTGCAATGTGGGGCGGTGATTTCTCATGTGACTCGAATAGATTATGATGTTCATGAGAAGCACTTCCCTTCACAGCAGATTCCGTTATGCTGTGATTATCTGGTTCCTGATGATCATCACATGCAGAAGTTTCTTGAACATTGGAGAAACTGGGTTCTTCCCATAGTCCAGGGGTACATGGAGCCTGAGCATAGTCAGCTGGTTCATTGTCTCCATCATACTCGTCTAAATCCTGGTATGAAAATAAAACACATAAGGTGTTGAATATAAGGTATTAAGGTTGCAATTCACTTCAAACTAAAAAGGTAAATAATTTCAGGTTCTTCTATGAACCTGATTTGCAGTGTCACTAGCAGGCACCACCTCGGGTACAGCTAGGCCATCTAGATTGTCCGTGTACTTGAAAGATGCATCAGCATGAGCAGATGCCTGAGGATCAACACTGAGATCGAAAATTGAATTTATGTTAGAACCTTGTAGCGATGGATTATTTTATGAAATTTCTGACAGGACAGGTAAATTTCAGTACTGAATAAAAATCTATAATAGTATGAAAAATGACCATCAATATTCACCAGTTCCAACTAACACCGACCATTGAATCATCAAGCACCAAAATGTAAACAATTTATGACACCTCAAAATATTTCCACACTACACTCCTATTGTCCCAATATATATAATCTAGTGAGAAAGCAATAATCAATGCCCAATGCAGAATTCAAAATTATCCGGATTTTGAAGACATTTGGTGATGCAAACATCCGCAGATAGAACAACTTATGTTAATAAGAATAGATGGAACAACTGGTGATAACATGGTAGGAGAGAAAGGGAGAGAGAGCATACTCAGAATTCGATGCACCAGTAGCATGTTCAGCAGTTGCAGCCTTCTCGGCCAATAGTTCCTGCACACGCCAAATTTAATGGAGCACTTTCGATTAACTCATGCAAAATTAACATGGTCATACAGGATAATTCTCTTTGGTTAGAAAGGTGGCATCACTTGCATATTCATTTATTAACAACGCATGTTAGATCATAGCACTAAATGCCATTAATACAAAGAAATATTTCCTATACTGTACTTTAAAGTTCAAATATTGACTATCTGAATGACAGAATCTATCAACAAAAATGTATAATTATGCTACTATACAGTTACTTGAATACTTCAGTAAATAGAAAATAGAGCCTATAATCCTATAAAGTTTGAAACTTTACTTGAATCTGTGAACAGAATTTAATCAGCATAAGCTCCTAGGTAGAGAGCTTAAAAAGTAATTTAGATCTGAGACAGAAAATGTAGTAATATTTCTCAGGTGTTGCTACCGCGTTTCTTTTAGCAACCTAATACATGGCTTACCAAAACCTAATTAGTTTCATCTGAAACCCCAGATATGATTATTACTTGTATCAAGGTTCTGTTCCTTATCATTCTGTCTGAGTCACAGCATTTAGATAGTGTACCAGACAAGATGGGGTTTGACGTGTACAACTCATACCGTGTCTTCTTAAGTGATTGTATTATGCAGGATTAAAACAGTGTAAGCAACATCATAAATTATATAGTTGACATTCATCACGCACCGCCTACTGTGCAAACTTGACCAATATAGAGACAAAATGCACCAAACATGTAAAAAAATGATGTTAATTCTCTATTATGATGCAAGCACTTATAAAAGTCGAAATCAAGCTTATAAGATCCTGTCGTTCTTTGAAACTAGGGAAACAAAAATTCTAACACATAAAGATACCAAGGTGAAATGAAAATAGCTTGACTAGGTTGGCTTCTATTTTCATGAACCAATAGAATCAACAAATTAAAAAAACAAAAGAGAAAAAAAAAAAAAAANAAAAAAAATGAGCAGGAAGAAACATTTTCATGACAGCGTTTTAGTAATAAAACAAATTTCATGCTCCCTATAAATCAAAACTCAAAGTGATGCTAGATGATTACACAAGTTACAATAATACATGAGAAATGTCTTTACCTCGTCAAGGTCCAAACCAGCTGCATCTTCATCACCAAATCTTTCTATAAACAGAAACACAACGAAGAGATGAGAATTGGAAATGAATTGCATAAAAATGTTGAGATCTTGTATATCAGACATGGATACCAACCATTAAGTCCAAACTTGGATGTAGAGTAAACAACACCATCCATAGTATCTTGAAGTGTGATCTGGTCCTTTGAGCTCACATGGTGATCAACATAATTACTGCAAATAATGTCAGCAAGAAAACATCAATAGAGACCGGCAAAAACTACCAGCGCCCTAGCACGAAAAATGCATTTTCACTCAACCTGACATATAAAATGTCTAGTGCCATCATATATTTTAAATCTAAATTCTGAGTTGCAAACAAATTAATGAGAATGAAATAAAGAAAACAGCGACTAAGGTGTGACCTTGGTAGTAGAGATAGCTAATTTAGAAAGAAAGCCAATCTAGTTGTGATATTGTCTACGGAGAAGAGGATGGTTACGTGTACAGATCATTGACTAGAAGTGTAAGAAACCAAAAAAAATATATATATATTGAGAAACTAACCCCTGAAAGATCTCACTGTCTGGCAGCTCAAAGTCATCTAGATCGAAAGTTTCTGGCAGAGTGATCGAGTGATATGGAGCAGTAGATTCTTCAGGTGGCAAGTCGACCGCAGTTGATCGAAAAGCTTGTTTAACTTTAAGCAAAGCTTCACTGCAATCATCGAAAAGGTAGTTTACCTTTCTTGAGTAAATCCTAACAACACCAAGCAAAAGATGGCTGGACAAACGGAGCGCAATAGGCATCTCAGGGAAAAGGATTGAGTCTGTCAAAATGAACCATAATACGTAAGCGAAATGAACCATAATAAGATGGTTGGACAAACCGAGTGCAATAGACATCTACTATCAAACTTTTTTACAATTTTTATCAACCAACTCATACAGATGACATGATCCATTCACAAAAAATGTTCAAAATCAAAAGAAGATATTTTGAACATCAATAGCAACATTTGCCCAGGCACTGCTAGTTGACACCATATCTCCCACATTTCTTGAAAACACTCCCTTAACTGCTAACTATTCATATAAGATAAAGAGAATTACCCAGAGCACCAAGAACTAAACAAAAAACACTCAAAAGTTATACATAGGTTATTAGTAGATACTTAACTTAGCAGTATCTTATCATAGTCACACATCAAAATTATTACAAATGAACCAAATTAGCATGCAAATCATGAATTAAAAATTTATTTAGACTGGGTGATGCTGTTCATATTAAAATGGTGTTTGCATTGCTTATTTGTTCTGCTTTTCTGCTTTTTTTAAGAATAAAGCACTTTTGGCTGTTTTTTATCCAAACACTTCCTGCTTTTCGGCTTATAAAACAGAAAAGAAGTTTTTCATGAGCAGGTTGGTACCTGCCTTTTTACAATGCTTTTTTCTGAAATTGTATTTATCCTTTTACCTTCAAAATTTAACCTAAAAGATAAAAGTTTAAATACATTCTCCCTTAATGGACTTAAAATAATTGTTCGACAAATAGTTACCGAAACTTTTCATCATTATATATGTATAATATGTCGTAATTTTTGTTTGATTGTGCATATGGCAATATGGCATTCCTACGCTTAACCAACTAAATAATTGTAACATACGTGAAAAGTTTGTAAACTATTATTTGATTTAATAAGCAGAATTTGCCAAACACTAAAAAAACTGCTTATCTGCTTATTTTTAATCAGACGCAAATCCAAACACTCTATTCAGAAGCACTAATTTATAGTCACCATATAACCACTTAATTTTTAGCAGAAGCATTAATTCATCAACTTATTTACCCCTATTTTAATGTAGAAGCTAGTTCTAGTTTTCAGTGTAACTCACTGACTTGTAACTATAGGCATCATAATATTAGATACAAGGTAAGGGACCTCACTATGAAAAGCTTATTAAGTTAAAGAATAAAAAGTTCCCGTTTGAGCATGTGTCCCAACTGTAAAAAATAACATTTCCTAAAAATAAATTCTATATACCAATAGGCCCCCCAGATCAAGGAATTTCCATGGAATATAAAATTTAAAATTAATACTTATACTCATATAACAAGATTGGGTTTATCCTCCAAATCGGGAAAATCAAAAAATTCCTACTGTATACTTTAGTCCAATCAAACTGACCATTTTGAAATGTTTCATCAAACATTTATAGTATGGTACAAAAGATACCAACTGGTAAAAAATACATAATATATCTTCTAATATCTGATGCATATTTAAAGCCATGTACTTCATATGATCCAAGAGGACTGATATTTCAGCTTATGTCTTGCATGTCTACTGTCCGGGTGAAAAGGGCATGTTAACTACTTAACTGCACAGTTTATGCATAAACCTTTTCCATGCTCCTGGCTAGTGTAATCTTTGTTGTAACTTACACAGGGAGCATAGTTGTTTGAATGCAGGGAGCACACTATTTAAAAAAATTTATTGAAGTGAACGTATCGGAATACTTTGGACACCAAAGGGAAATTTTCATCCACTTGTTCTTTTCTTTTTAATCCCCCGGTAAGATAGATGATAAATCAGCTTCAACAGAAAGTGCGTCCCTGTGTCCTAAAATTTCTGAACATTACGATTTTAACACTAACTTCTACACATACCCCTATTAAATAAGATGAACGCTCCATTGTTTCAATGGAAGTGTCCCCCCATGTTTTCTATAATCCAGTCCCCTGATACGATCTGTTGAACTTTAAATACTACAATAAACCCGCTCGTGTAATGGACACGGGAAACAACATCTGCAATATATTAAGAGCTAAGACATCGAATCCCACTTCAAATTTAACTCATGCAATATGATTACCTACCTACAAACTCTACACTTACAGATGTCTGCCGCCAATTTAGAGTATTAATTTCAAGATCACGGATTCATGGGTCTAATTCGTTTGAAGTAGCAGTTTTTAGTTGTATATTATTGGTCAAAGAAAACTCCCCATTTCATATAGCTTATTTGTTATTCCTATGTCAATAAGTTCCATTTGATCCATAAATGATACATTGGAATTTGGAAACATATATTGGGTGTTCTATATCAATAAGTTGATTGTTCCGGACTTCCGGTTTCGTATAAGAAAATAATAATCTACAACATCTATCCTAAATGAGTAATCCGTTAAGAAAACGGAACAACAAAAACTCTTAACTTAGAAACTATTATGTACTTCCTCCATCCTCAACTAAGTGAACCTCCTTTTTTGAACGCCTATTAGCTCATAACCAGAAACCATATAACACTTTCCAGAATCGGTCCAAAAGTGCAAGACTTCTAATTATGTTACTCCGTATTATACAGTTGGCAGTTTGGCACAAATATAACAAATAAAATTACTTTTTAGTAAAAAAGTTTCCCCGTTCCATTTTGTTAAGAATTTTCAAAAATCACCCCTTAACTATTGTATCTTATATATCACAATTACTGTTATTAGTTAGTTTATATTCAAAAGGCATCTAAAAGAGTGAATGAAACAAACATATTTATTTTATTTAGCCTTTTGGGTTTTAAATAAGTACCTTAATTTATCGAGGAAAAAAAAATTACCCAACTAAATTTTTTATTTTTACTAGTCTAAATTATCACTTATTTACTCGTTTTCTACTATATTTAAGTACTCGAACAACTTCTATATTTTCAAGTTCTCGATACTAAACTATTCTTAAAAACTCTACTTTTTTAGACACCGCCGAAACACGTGATCTCATTAAACTTCCTTAACAACTAACCAAAGACACTTACGCAATAAATAAAACAAACGCACGTAAGATACACAAAAAAACAAATAAACAAAATCAAATTACACCCAAAACCAGTCAACAACAAATATATTACCTACAGAGACCCCAATATCAGTATCAGCAACCTGATTCTTCCTCAACTTCCTCTCTAAATGCGCCGCGATCCATATCGTACCTAACGGACCTTTTTTCGCTAATATAAACTGCGAATAAAACATCCTTCCTTCACAATCTCATACAATTACCTAACCACCACTACACTAACTTAAAATCCCCAATTTTCACACTAATTAAACCCTAGAAACTATCAATTCCTCTCCTCAGCTTCAATCAGGTCCCATATCACACACTCTAATAGTTTAAAATCCCACAATTGACTTTAATTTCAAAAAAACCCTAATTTTAGGTGAAAGTTAGGTGTGGATCTAAAAAGGAGCTGAATTAGTGAAATTGAAGTGAAATTAAAGGTTTAATTATTAGGGTTTGAGTTTAATTATTAGGGTTTGAGTTTGAATTGGAGTTGAATTATGATTTGGGTTTTTTTTATAGATTTGGGGAAAGCGTGAAATTGATTTGAACTTTTTGAGAGAGAGAGAGAGAAAAGTCAAAGAGTAAGTAGGTGTCGGGAAGTGTTTTTGGTGTGTGTGTGTTTGTGTTGATTGGATATGGTTGGTTTAACTATTGGTGCTAAATCCGCGGCGTATTGGACACTGTCACGTTGTTTTTCTTCTTTTGGGTGTGTTTGGATCTTGGTTTAAGCTTTTTCAAAAAGATAATTGATTGGCACACTCAAAAAATTGATTGAGACACTCAATGTACAAATAGTTAAAGCAGTTTATATTTACAGTACAACTGTTTAATGCAGTGTTTGGAGTGTCCCAATCAAATATAAGAGTGTGCAAATCACCTCCCTTTTCAAAAGTGTTTATCCGGAGTTTATCTGATTCGTCACTGTTATTTTATACTGATTAAAGGTAACGAACCAGTGTTGTAACACTTTGAAATTTGAAGAAAACTTTAGCGGGTATGTCTATTATTTTAGTTGATTAAATAGTAAAGTCTCGTTTTAACGGAGTTAACAATCAAGTTAGATGGAACTTGTGATGCAATTAAAGATAATGGTATAAGACTTCTATGGCAATGCGGTTTTACAATAAGGACTAAGAGTGATAAAAGTGGGAAAAAGAGAGGAAAAGACCAAAATATCCTAATGGGCCATAACGACTAAATACAGTGATTAATTCCATCCATTCCACACGTGTCTTTAATGGTGTTTATAGTGTGTGTTTATCAAGCTTCTTCCCTGTGAAGAAGTAAAAGTACATCAAGAATCATAAAAGGTTTTTTAAGGGTAAAGGGTCTTCATTAATCAAGAGAATACCATAAAGCAAAAAGGAAGTTGTGAAGAATTGGATGAAAAGAGCCCGAACATGTTTTTGATTAAGGTATGTGGATTATTATATGTTTAATCATAAAGTGAAATTGAAGGGTTCATCTGGTTTATGTATTATACTACATGGTATTTTAGGTTGTGCCTTATAAGATCGTATAATATCATACAGTTAATGTATTATAGTTTATTTAATATTTCATAAAAATACATGTCGGATTCTAATAAACTTGTTGGTTAACTAATCAAGAGGAAACCAAAAAATAGTTCTACAACAATTGAAGTATTTTAGTTGTCTAGTTTATTCCATTATAATATGATATCATGATATTAAGGTTTTTTTTTTTTTTTTTTTTTTTTTTTTTTTAATAGAAATCTTTATCCGTTGTCTAATGATCTATACTTTACTTCGCTTCATACTTAATGAGTATAGTTTCTATCGCACTTTATCGCAAGTTTATATAATTTTATATCATTCATACAAACTATCTACCCTGTTAGATAAGTCTTCATAGCTAGAATTCTTTTATAATCTATACATCGTTATTCAACAAGGTTTGCCCTCTTCGGATATACTGAACATGGAGAACCTCATTCATTTTCACGTTTACCCTTTAATTTGAATAGATCATATGTTGCGTTGGGGTATGAAAATTTGAACTTGTTGGAATAAATAGAAAAGCGCATATTTATCAAAACTTTTTTCGATTTTATTTTAAAATTATTGTAGTATTATACTTTCATGATTTTATCTTGTAAATGAAATTTTAAAAAAAAATAGATGTCTTTCATAAAACCATGACAAATATCTTAATATTGCATTCATTTAAATCGATTTATAAAAAATACTGAATAACTTTATTAAAGATATTGAATTTCTTATAAGAAAAATGCTAAATGTTTATTCTATATTTGTTTAAAAAGTTGCTATGTGGAACGCCCCTTTACCGATTTTACCAAAAATTAAAACTTCACGCGGAAACGACTTGACTATAACGGACTTCTTATTACTCTTTTATAAACTGATAAAAATCTATTACAAACTAACCATTGAAAGCATTTTTAAATTAAACTAGGCTCATTTACCTTTAAATCGATTGGTGGCACGACTCCTAACGACTTACGGTTTGTGAGACATTAATTTTTGAGAATCAACAAAATCTACCGAAACTGATCCAGCCGCCTGGCTGGAGCCCTCCGGGTACCCGAAGTTATTTTCACAACTTTTTTTTCCGGAAAACAACCTCCCAGACTCGATAATCCACCAAACCTTCCAGAATACTTTAAAACAACATAAATATCATTTATATTCATAAACTTGATCTCACCGACCCGCGAAAACGTACTTTACAAAGTGACGGGTGTTTTGCCAAACACCCATTTTGACCCATTTGCATACACTATAGTACACACTTTAGCAAATGACTTTCACATACTTTAAATTCGACAATAATGAAATACTTTGACACTTCAAAATAACATTACAACCATTCTACGACACTTCGGGGATTCAACCTTGTTACGAGCTCGATATCTAACACTAAGCTCTAACATAAATCAAATACTCTTCAAATGTGCACTTTCAAATCTCAAGCCTTAATCCAACTACCTACCATCTTCCTATGAGCACCTACAAAACATGGTTAACAACTATAACATAAGCTTTCGCTTAGTAAGTAACCCCGATATAATGAGTTATTGTTAGGAACACGTTTCACGTTATTCAAGTGTCGGTCATTAGTTTATGATAGGTTGCTATATTTGACTTATTATGTTTACATTTAATTACTTAGTTATGAAAGTTTATGCTGTAATGTTACTACAAGTGGAAGTCCAAGGGCTAGTAGTGTAATGTATGGAGTAGAATCTATAGACCCTTGGACTCCCCTATAAATACAATGTGTAAGCCTTCCTTAAGGCTTGTTGGTTCTCATAATACATTATCATTTTCATCATATCATTAGTAGAGTTCCTTCCATATTATTCTATCTTCTTCTTCTCTATTCTAGTTCTTGTATCATTGGTTGTTTATGCATAAGATGGTGACCTAACAAGTGGTATCATTCGCCTAGGGATATTAGAGGTTGTTTTAGATTAGTTTGGGTTACTTTTGGTCTCGTTTGAATGGTTTGTGTACTCGTTATTTTTGATTAGTTGGTATTTCATTAGTATTTAAAGGTTAATATTACATTTGAATTGGGTATACGTTAGTTTGGTACTCATTTAAGATAAAATTTTGATCAGTACGTCTTTTTTGGCTTCTAGCGAGTTTGCTAATTAGGGTTAAGCGAGTATAAATTTTTGGTTTTTGAACTTAGCGAGTTTGGAGTTTGGGGTTCAGCGAGTATCGTTTTTGTCAGCGAGTATCAGATTGTTCTTGGCGAGTAAGCCATATTCTCCTTATCGTTTAGCGAGTAAGGTATTTCATCTAGCGAGTATCAACCTTAAGCTAGCGAGTATCACTGTCTCCTAGCGAGTATCACCTTCAAGCTAGCGAGTATCACTGTCTCCTAGCGAGTATCAACTTCTCTTATTTAGCGAGTATCAATTCTTTCTCTAGCGAGTTTCAATATTCCATAGCGAGTATCAACCTTATTTTTAGCGAGTATCAAGTTTCAAACATAGCGAGTATAAACTCTCAGTTAGCGAGTAAGGCAGTGTTCTAGCGAGTATCAACTCTCATTTAGCGAGTAAGGAAGTTTTCTAGCGAGTATCAATTTTTCTCAGCGAGTAAGGAACTTTCAGTAGCGAGTATCAAGTTTTTTAGCGAGTAAGAAAGTTTTTGTTTGCAAGTTTGGGATTCTGTTTCGACACTCACTCTAATCTACGATAACAACCTACTTTTATCCTTCAAAGATCCATCTTTCTTTTTCTTCTTATCTTTCTAATCTTTCTTCTTATTAAAAAAAAAAAAGAGTTTTTTGGCGGGAAAATTTGAGTAAAATTTAATTTTTATAGGAAACTAAACGTTCAATTTTTACGTGAAATTCAAGTTTTGGTATAACGGTGAAAATTTTGGCCCAAAATTCGAATTTTTAGGCCAAAATTCAAATTTTTTCGATAAAATTTGGCATCAAAATTTTCAAAACTCAAATTTTTCCTGTATTCATTTTCAAAACCTTAAAATTGCATTTCTAAGTGGGGGTGGGATCTATAAAGACCAACCATTTATCAAAGATCAAATGGTTAAATCTCAACCATTCAATCCACTTTCATCCAAAGGCCCTAACTCAATCTCATATTTACATTAGAGGGGCAATTTGGTCCAATAGAAAAAATACTTTCCCCTTTTCTCACATTCTCTTAATCACGATCTTTAACAAACTAGGGTTTAAAAGAATCTACTTTCCACACACACACATGAACAATCAATTAAACATCAAATTCATCTATTAAATTCATCAAACTAGTTTGAATATCATTAAATTACAATATATTTGTCATCAATTCTGTTTGAAAATCATCAAATCCGATCAAACATCATCCAAATCGTTCCAAACCATTCAAATTCGTTCCAACCTATTCAGTTGCGCACAATCACAGTTTGAAAATCATCTTAATCATCAAAGCTATGGACAATACCGAAGAAATTGAACAATTTAGGAGTGTTGAAGAAGGTACTTGAAGTATGAATGTTGATGATGCTAAACAAATTTGGAGTGTTGACAAAGGCATCCGAGGTATGAATGTTAATGATGTTGAAACGAGTTCGAATTGTGGTTCAATAAGATCATAAAAGACTTGGAACAAATGATGAAAGAACCTGTTACAGGTAAATCATATGTGATTTGCTTAATATTGTTTAGTCTTTAGTATGAATGTGTTATTATAAAGTATATAGTGAAATCATAAATGATTGTGTTTATATTTAAAATGAGTAAATATTATGTCATTTTGACATGTTTAGTGATTAGAATTCATCCTAAAAGTATGAGTTTTTAACCTGCAAATAACACAATCACATGTGATTTACACCTCAAACTATCACAATCACATGTGATTTGTACTAAAGAGATCACAATCACATGTGATTCTGCATGAAGAAATGTAGATTTTTAAAATTTTATTAGTTATGTGTTTTAATAAATGTGTCTAAAACAAAAATCTTATATTCAATTATAGATGTTTGGACAACACTGAAACCAAGTTTAGTTAGTGAGACACTTGAATAATCACTATATTGGCTGAATATTTGGAGCAGATCAGATCAATAAGAACCAGGTAGACATTGTTGTGCCCAAACCTCCAAGCAAAAAGGATGATTTGGAGAATAATTGTGGTTCCAAAGCCAAAGATTATTGATGTTAAAAACATGTCAAGAGCTAGAAACAAAGATGGTACAAGGCGGAACGTAGGAAGAGAGCAAAAGAGAAAGCACTTACCGCTAGTTTGAAGCCGAAGAGGAAATGCGAGGAATGTGGAGAGAATACTCAACACATACCAATGAGACTTGTCTGCTAAATCAAAAAGCAAAAGCAAAAGCGGTTGTACAAGTGGTTACACAAGCAATGAATAACGTTGATGCAAACTGATGTTTTTTTTTTTTTTTAATTTATTATTACTTTTAAATTTTTCATCCATTTTATATTGCCGTGGACTGTTACTTCAGTTTAACTGAGATATGAATTGTTACTTCAGTTAAAAACTTTGATATGTGGATTATTAGTTGAATAAGAACTTTAATTGGATTTTAATTTAATTAGTTTGTTTAAGATATCTTGTTACAACTGCAAGTTTGTTTAGAACATGACACATGTCAATCGCTTGTGATTCTCAGACTAAATAACTTGTGATTCACTGAATCACATGTGATTCTCATGCCAAATCACTTGTGATTCTCAGGCTAAATCACTTGTGATTCATGGAATCAATTGTGATTGTTTTTCAAATTACACATGATTTCACAATCACATATGATTCACATATTAATATTAAAAGTAAGTGATATGAAACAGTGAAGTAACAAGTTTGTTTAGAAAATGTTATAAAGTTTGGTACACATGTAAATTACTTGTGATTCTCATGCCAAATCACTTGTGATCTCAGGCTAAATCACTTGTGATTCATTGAATATGCCAAATCACTTGTGATTCCCATGCTAAATCATTTGTGATTGCTTTTCAATTTACACATGATTTCAGTAACAATCACATGTGATTCACATATTATACATTAAAAGTAAATCCTTAAACAGTGAAGTAACAAGTTTGTTTATAAAGTTTGGTACACATGTATATCACTTGTGATTCTCATGCCAAATCACTTGTGATTCTCTGATTAAATCACTTGTGATTCATCGTATCACATTTGATTGTTTTTCAAATTACACATGATTTCAGAAACAATCACATGTGATTTTAATATGATATATTAAAAGTAAGTGATATCCTCAAACAGTGAAGTAACAAGTTTCTTTAGAAAATGTTATAAATTTTGGTACACATGTAAATCACTTGTGATTCTCATGCCAAATCACTTGTGATTCTCAGGCTAAATCACTTGTGATTCATTAAATCACATGCGATTCATTGAATTACATGTGATTGTTTTTAAAATCACACATGATTTCAGAAACAATCACATGTGATTCACATATTATATATTAAAACTTAGTGAAGTAACTGTACTTAAAACATTCATTTCCCAAAAGCTAGTAATATAAACAAGTCTATTCCAGCACACATTTAAAGATATGAGATAGACATCGTATTTCCATTTAATACCTATTAAATATTTACTTGTCCATAACTACACTAGAATTTTTCTATACAAGCAAAATCTGAAAGTCACTTGTTCGAAATTCCAGCTACCTGTAGTAACACATAAAACATTCTAACATAAGTAGATAAGTTGTTAGTTACAAATACATAGTATTGCCAAGCAATATCCTAAACACTTTCCATCCTGTTAAAATCATAAGCATGTTCCTTCTTGTCATTGATAGCATTCTTATTGGTCTCTGTTCCATCAAGACAAGGTCCTTAGACTGCAGCTTCGGCGAAGTCTGTGCTTCTACTTGCAGCTTCACCACCTGCTTTTTTGTAAAGAAAACCTTGGGGATGCACATACAATTCCATGTTTATTTTTCTCAAAATATTCATGGGGCATTTCCTTTGGCTCAGGCGGAGCCTGAGAAGGTTTCACATTTGGTAGAGGGGGCTTCACCATAGGCTCAGGTTGCGCCTTTGGTTTTCTCTTCGCCTTAGGCTGAGGTTGGTTAGACATCTTTGTACAAGAACCCATCTTCGCCTGTGATTGTCACAAACACATGTGAGTCACATACAAAAAGAAAAGTACTTTAGGAGCTCGGGACATCATTAACTCTTGAAGCTTTGACATTAAAAATGACAATGTTTTGACATGGAGTTAAGTATCGTCATCTACACAATTATCAAAATCATCTAGAGGATTATATTTTTACAGACCTAAATTATAAGAAAAGTATTAATCAATAACGAATCACATGCGATCCTATATTTCAAAATTAGGCTAAAACCAACTCAACAAAACGTTGATTTACACCTTTTTTAAAATCACATCAAGCATAATCACTTACTAGTTACTATCACAACAAATCAGTATAAGAGAAAAATCTACATAAAAACACCAATTAACAAAATTATGAATAAAGACTTGAGCAACTAGAACAACAATGATAAATATATTATAATTGAACAAAAACATCAACATCAGGTTAAAATTTACCAGAAAACAATCATCTTCTTCGTCGATTGATTAACAAGTTGTCGAGATGCGGAATCACGCCTAGATGATAAAAACGTTATTTCACTTTTGATGTCCTTTAATCTGATTGTAATTATGATTAACAGATTGAAATGAAGAATCGGTGTAAAATTAGAGTTTTGTTAAGTGTTTGTGTATATGTGGGAGTGATAGATCTGATAGTGAAAAAGAGAGAGAAACAAATGTGTGTTTTGTGTTTGTGTGAGAGAATTGTGCTAAGCACGTGAGTTTGCTAAATAGAGTGAATGACGTTTTAGCCCTTCTGTCAATTTAATATTAATTACATTTTTTTTATTTAATGTAAACCTTTTTAATATCAACCATTAGATGAAGTGGAATGGAAGGTGAGGATTTTACCATTTGATCTTTGAAAAAATGGTGATCTCTAGTGAACCAAACTCTTTCTAAGTGATTTTCAAATTTTGGGAGAGAAAATTTTCATATTCATTTTTGGAGGGAAATTACGAAATCACTATCTCGACCTTGCGTGTGACATTTTGGTGTGATTCTTCCGATTCCATCGTAACAATCAAGGGGGAGAGAAATGTCATCAATAATGTCTCAACCACCCTCTTCTAACTACTTTCCTCACCAATATTCTCATCAGCAACCGTTTCTACATCAAAGTCACAGCTCCAACATTCGTGATACTCTGCTCTACGGCACTGAATCTAGGCCTCCGATGTTGCTACCTGAAGCATACACTGATTGGAAACAGAGATTTCTTCAATGGCTCACACATCGTCCTCAGGCAGATCTTATGCTTAAGTCAATTCAAGATGGTCCATATGAAATGAAATTCATCTCTGACTCACCCGGGAGCATAAGATTACAAACGAAGGAAGACTTGAGTGCTTCAGACCTTGCTCAGTATGATGCTGACCAACAGGCAACTTGGTTCATCACATTAGGACTTCCCAACTCAATTTATATGAATATGGACTGTCAAGTCAGTGCTTATGAAATGTGGAAATATCTTGAAGCAATGCATCGTACAGAAGAACTTCATCACATCAGAATGAAGGAAATCCTTGAATCTTGCTTAAGCATGAA
>LBNU01004182.1:73840-84359 GCA_014162995.1 Artemisia annua | reverse complement strand
CCACTCATGTATCTCTCAAAAGATACTTGTTTCATTCTCACGGGGAACCAGTATAATCTATCGACCTTCTCTTAGAGTTGGTTGATATTGAAACAGGAGACCCTGCCCCAATATCCGCATAAGAAACCATAGGTGCACTAATCGAGTCTAGAGCCTCGAGATTCATCAAAGATCTCTTAGGAACACTTAGTTTTCTTACACTGGTTGTTCTACATCAATGGACACCAGTTGTAAATTATCGAGTCCTTCGCAGATCTTAGCAATCTGCCGAGAACGTTTATGAGAGGAATCACTTAGGTGTTTTCTCAATGATTGAACAGAAATCCTGCCAGGGTCAACATCAAACAGCCCTGACGGCAGGTCACTTCGGTAACTCCTTGTGGGTTACGCTTAGTGTGTTCGGTGACGTTCCATGTGCGTTCTACAGTCGCGGGGTAATCTCCAGCGGCTCACCTAATCGTTGGTGTACGTATGTATGTCAGTGTAAGCCCTCTCGGGGGCATCCGATTAGGAACGGCCTTGGCAAGGATTAGAAGGAGTCTTCACACTATGCTGTTGACGAATTCTAACTCCAAACCTGTAAGTGCCGGACGGTCTACAGTCGTAGGGTGATCTCGTACGACTCACCTAATCGTTGGGGTACTCCGGTATTTTCTGAGTTAGCTCCTTCGGGGGCATCCGATTAGGAACGGCCATGGTGAGGGGCAGAAGGAGTAACCACATTGCGAGGGTGAAAAATTCTGTTTCTCACTTGTAAGTGCCGGTTGTTTATCACTAACCATTTTCTTGCAGGAACTTCACCACCAACACCTGATTCCACATGCTCATACTTACGTCAAAGACTTCCCGAAAAGTTCTAAGTTATACAAAGTCAAAGAAAGATCAAAGTTTCTCAAAGTTAATGAAAGATTCAACGTCAACGGAATCTACAAAGTCTTAAGACAAAGATCTTACTTAATGATCGGGAATTACTTGAGTACAAGTCATAAAAGTTCAAAGACGTATGAGCATGTTGGAATGGCGTACCATCAAGTTGAGTCGAAGGAGTGACCAAAGGCAGATTACTACATCATATGCATCACTTCAACAACAAGGAACAAGGATTGAAGAGCAAAGAATTTTTGTCTAATCTAACCGATTTTGAGACGTCCAGCAATTGCCAAAGTTCAAGAGTAAAGAAGATGACGTCAAAGCAACCAGTCACCATTGACGACCGACCCTTAGGGGGAGATTGTTAGGAACACGTTTCACGTTATTCAAGTGTCGGTCATTAGTTTATGATAGGTTGCTATATTTGACTTATTATGTTTACATTTAATTACTTAGTTATGAAAGTTTATGCTGTAATGTTACTACAAGTGGAAGTCCAAGGGCTAGTAGTGTAATGTATGGAGTAGAATCTAGAGACCCTTGGACTCCCCTATAAATACAATGTGTAAGCCTTCCTTAAGGCTTGTTGTTTCTCATAATACATTATCATTTTCATCATATCATTAGTAGAGTTCCTTCCATATTATTCTATCTTCTTCTTCTCTATTCTAGTTCTTGTATCATTGGTTGTTTATGCAATAACATGGTGACCTAACAGTTATCATAATTAACATAATCAAAAGCATTACATACACATCAAAGCTAATCCACTTAATAATTCACATACATCACTTGCATACTTTCCAAACTGCCTTTCAATCACTTGCAAATAAGCATCATCTTAACTACATCAATCATACTAACACTGCACATTAAACATAAATCATTCGCGTACCTTAATTAGTCCCATGACTAACCAATAATTCAACTTGACTAGAGCTTAACTAGACTAGCTTCCAAACCACTTATAAGCCTCTTAAATCTTGCATCCTAACACTTAATGATGCAGGTTTTACCGACCATGTTTTAATATTTATAAAGTGTCTCATTTACCTAAGGTCTACCTAATGCACTATCGGGCAGTGTACCCGGTCGTGTGAGGTATAGCTAGTTGGTAAAGCCGAGGTCGTCCCAAGAGCTATGTGTTTGGAGTCTATCTAAGTTTAGTGTCACGTGTAAAAGGGGTTTTATGATTGAAAAGATTAATTAACTGGGAAATGTAAATGATAAAGCAAATAAGTAAATAGAAGAAAGTCAATAAAAGAGAGACAGTGCTAACCTAATTACTACTCTTGTTATTATTATGATTAGTTTTCTATAAGTGCATCATATCATATCGTCTGGGGGTTATACTCATTCAGGATCAGAGGGTTAAATCACCTAAATCTATCTTACACCTTGTCCTATCCTCGACTATTGTAAAGCCGAGGGTTCATCGGGCGGCGTGAACCTACGAAGATGTAAGAGTCATTAAGTACCTCTACTAACATGGACAAATATAGCGGGATGCGGCATGGTCAGATCTTACACCCCCTCTAGCTCCTTTAAGCTTATTGGATTGGTAGGTGGTCCTAGGGTTAATTCGCACATGTATGGTGATATTGCTATCATCAAGTCATATCCCTATCGGCTTGGTTCCTAGGGTTAATTCACCAAGCCTCCAAGGAACTACCAATGCTCAACACTACCGGAACTAGAGTGTCCTAAGACTCGCCATGAAAGTATACAAACAATAGACAATAGATGCGTAGAAAACTAAATCATAACAACAAAAATTTCATAACTAGGCTAACACCAAGAGGTGTTTAGCCACTCATATTCATAATTGCAGTAAAACAATGTTGAGTTAATACAAATCTAAACATGAATCGAATACAAGACAAAGGAATCGATAAACTCATGATTGGTGTGTGAATCCTCCCTTGGAAATGACTTCTATGGGGCTAGAACTTTGTTCCTCCTGCTCCCTGCGTTTCTCCCAACTTCTGTGTGGTGAAAAGTGAATGAATAAACTCGGAATTAGGGCTGGTATTTATAGGCCTGACTTTGCTACGGCATAGCTGATTGAGTTGCTACGCCGTAGCCTTTGTAAATCTCGACTACGCCGTAGCTTGATCAAGTGCTACGGGCGTAGTTTCTTCGTTGGATGCTTCTACGGCATAGGTATTTGGGGAACTACGCCGTAACTTCTTATTTGGCCACGTGAGTTCTTTACTGCCTCAAATTAGGGTCTACGCCGTAGGTGGAGAGTTGCTACTCCGTAGTGCCCTTTAGTAAATCTCAACGCCGTAGTCATGGAGTGAGCTACGCCGTAGTCTTCATAAATCTTTGCTACGACGTAGGTGGATGAACCTCTACGCCGTAGTTAATGCAGAATCCACATTCTTCATGTATTTTCTCTTAAGTCCTTCCATTTCCGCGTTTCTTCGTTCTTTTACTCATCTTTGCCCTGAAAATAGAATATAAACAAATAAGAGTATATATCCTACATATGAATAGAAAAGATGAGCAATTAAGGGGGAAATTAACACTTAAATCATGGGTAAATTTGACGTTATCACTTAACAACCATTATACATAACACAATTGACCATGTAATATCATAACACATTATAACCATTATTACTTACCTTAGCTCAATAGCTATTTTACCAAACATTATCTTCATCATCTTACTTGATTCCTAAACCATAGACACAACAATATTTAACACAAAATGGAATACCATGAACAAGGGTTTATAAAACCCATTAAACCAACCAATTTCCATCTTTAATAATCATATGATCATATCATGAAATTTTCAATTAACCCAACATAAACCCTAACTTTAATTTACCACTTGTTGGGTCTATTAGATTTGATGATACAAAACAAGAAAGAATGAAACATGAAGGACCTAAAGTTACAAAAGAAGGATTCTTCAATTAATGAAGAATGAAACACAAGGGACTTGCTTGGTAAAGAAGATTTTATTTATTAGTCCTTCTTAGTATTTTGTAAACCCTAAATCTCTATTATATAAAGAGATCAAGGATACATAGGTTTAATATATGTCTTCCATAATGTAGTCACATAAAGTGCGTGTGTGTAACCTAGACG
Organism: Artemisia annua; assembly: GCA_014162995.1. NCBI lineage: Eukaryota > Viridiplantae > Streptophyta > Magnoliopsida > Asterales > Asteraceae > Artemisia > Artemisia annua. Next base: position 80,387 of record LBNU01004182.1, on the reverse strand, counting down.
TAGTAAAAACGTCTAGGGTTAGGGTTTAGTCGTCGCCTCAATAATCACTTGATTCCTGTTACAGATTAGTTATAACCGTATTATTCTGATCAAAGAATATTTGAGGCTTGGATGTGAAAAACCTTGTTCATAACATTGATGTTCTTAATTATTATTCCGCTGCATATTCAATGTTATTGTTCCTAGATAATATGAGGTCTAAATAACCTCGAGCTACAACGATTCTACAGGTGGTATCAGAGCTCGTGATATCTGGGATTTACAAGGTTATTTATGTCGTGTTTTGATGATTAAGAAGATACGAGTTGTTGTTTTGGTTGTATGATCAGATTCGATGAAAGATATAAAATGTGGTGCTAAGAAATTTGTCGACAAGCACATGGGTTTTACTGATTTGATTGATACATCTCGTACTGATTGGCTTTTTATGGATGAATTGGCTTGTTGGCTTTTGCATAAAGGTAACCTTGTACTATTGAGTTACAATTAATTGAGGTTGTCGTTTAATGATTGGTTGATTCTTTTATTATTCTCGTACAAATTCATATCCAAAGGTTGTCGTGTTTCGCATGTGCTCTAAATTTAATGATTGTCAATTCACAATTATTTTATCTCGTACTGAATTAATTATGTGATGATAATTTATTAACCTAATACCAATTAATGAACGTGGGACGGTGCAGCTGTTTGATTATCAAATTGCCTCGTACTGATGATTAAGGATCAGAGATATTACTCTTTTAACTTGTCGGTTGTAGGGTAATTAATCGTGGATGATTTGTTTTAACGAGGTGCTGTTTGCACCATAGGTCAATAGAGAATATATTTTCACATATGATTGGTGATTTGATCATTGGCTTATTTAAAGTGGATCAGTGGATAGCTTTCTTCGAACATTATAAGGTTTTGTAAAATTCAAGTGGCATGCTGTGTAAAGGGAATTGCTTTTAGTATTGATTGAAGTGCTTCGAACTTTCTGCTGCTACACTAGAGTTTATGTTGCTTGGGAATATGCATATGCAACTTTGGTCGTGAGTTAATACTGTTATTGAATATTAGTTTCTGCTGCTACGAGTATGTAAGTTACTACCGCTCTCGCAAGTTTATGCTGCTACGCTTCTCGAAAAAAAAATTGTGTTGCTCGTTATGCTAAGTTTCTACTGCTAGTGGTCGGTTAATACTGCAATGTTCAAGATTATGCTGCTAGTTGCTCGGTTTGTACTGCTTTCAATTATTAATTCGGAAAGCACATGGATTTGGTTTTTGAATAAATTGTGAGAGATGCATAGTACAACACACACAAGTTTAATTGGTTTGGATTTATGGAGTGACAGATAACACACACAAGGATTTTGGTTTTTATATGTTTTTAATGGTTTTAAAAGGCTCGTATTTGGTTTATTGGATTAATTGGTTACGAAGAAGGTTGATTATCACTTATTTGATGTTGTAGTTGAGTTTCACAGGTTTGTGTTCTTATCATATCTCAAAGTGGGTGTTACACTTTGAAGATAACTTGTTCGTGCGTTCAAGATGTGACGAAGAATTGACAAAATATAGTTTTCATAGGTCAAGGGGTGGATGGAAGAAGACCTAGTTAATTATCACTTGAAAGAGTTACGTTATTGTGCTCAGTGTCTCATTGAGGATGAGGAATATTATCAAGAGATTGCGGTCTCCCTATACTTTGGTTTTGGTATACGTTTAGAGTCATGTGGTTAGTACAAGACATAAGACACAAGTTTGGGTTATTCTACTTCTTTATCAAGTTTGTTATATTTAGTTTTCTTCATTAGTGATCATTACATAGAGCCTACAGATTTGAAGAATCATGAAGATGGTTAACACATTGGTTTCAGGGGAAGCATATTATTATGTGTTTAATCATTTGATTTACATACACCACTCGAGGGGAAGTTTCTACTGCTTACATTCCCTATTTGTTGATAACAAAAAGGAGAAGAAATTTTGGAGTGGCATGGCATGGATTAAGGGGAAGACAAGATTGTTTCATTCATGGTGAGATTTAATTATCTCAACTTCTCTACTTCGTCTAGGGAAGTTCATACAAGATTCGTGGTTGTTTTGTCATCATCAAATAGGAGAAGATTGTTGGGTCTATTAGAGTTGATGATACAAAACAAGAAAAAATAAAACATGAAGGACCTAAAGTTACAAAAGAAGAATTCTTCAATTAATGAAGAATGAAACACAAGGGACTTGCTTGGTAAAGAAGATTTTATTTATTAGTCCTTAGTAGTATATTGTAAACCCTAAATCTCTATTATATAAAAAGATCAAGGGTACATAGGTTTAATATATGGCTTCCATAATGTAGTCACATAAAGTGTGTGTGTGTGTGTGTAACCTAGACGTAGGAAAAACGTCTAGGGTTAGGGTTTAGTCATCGCCTCAAGAATCACTTGATTCATGTTACAGATTAGTTGTAACCGTATTATTCTGATCAAATAATAGTTGAGGCTTGGATGTGAAAAACCTTGTTCATAACATTGATGTTCTTAATTATTATTCCGCTGCATATTTAATGTTATTGTTCCTAGATAATATGAGGTCTAAACAACCTCGAGCTACAACGATTCTGCACTACTAATTTAATGATTGTAAATCACTTACTTCTATATAGACATTGATAGGATTTAACCCTTGAATTGAACCCTAAACACCATTAAATTATCACTAGGATCAAGCTCCTTCATTTTTCCTCCTTATTGCTCCACGCCATAACCAATAAATACACATACTTATTACATTTTCTGGAATATTTTAGAAAGCTAGAGAGTTTCTTCACTTATAAGCTAGTCATCTTTGGCCATATTACATATTAGGTCCATCAAGTGTTATTATTTATAAGTTGGCCACATTAAACTTTATAACTCATTTAACACTTGACAATTTTAGTCCCTTAAGTCTATTTTCATTATAGTTGTGACACATTATATTTTCTAAAACCATTTACACAATATCAATACTTATAGTTTGACTATCGAGTTTGACTAACCAATCATATTAAGTCTTTAGACCTATAAAAGCCTTGGTATGTCACACCCCCAAATTGGGTCGCAGCGGAATGGTAACCGGAGTGTGACGTTCATGGTACAAAGTTACAGTTATATCGAACGACCTACGTAAGTCGTTTGAAAATTCTTTGTTTGATTCACTTAAACATAACAAAGTTTACAAAAGAAAGGTCCCCAAATGTTTTTCCAAAAGCAATGCTAAATAAGTTTTTGGTATGAATCAAACAAATAAGTAATGCAGGAAATCTCTGTGTGACGCAACCGCAATAGTGATTCGAATGCTCATGCTCCACATAATGCCAATAAATAATCTTGTACATGAGAATAAATGCTAAAAGTGTCAACAAAAAAGTTGGTGAGTTCATAGGTTTCAGTAATAAAATCATACGTTTGGACCACAAGGTTTAGTATTTAGCCACAAAAGGTACACATGCCAAAAGTTCTTTATAGATCCAACTTTTACCATAGAACCTATCAAGCAATTTTAGCCACTCATTTTTTTTTATCAAAATAAAAAAATAAACTTCCACCTTTTTTTTAAAATTTAAATATCTCGCAAACCGTAAATCGTCAAGCTACAAAAAAAATACCATCGCGACGAGAATTAAATTATCTTTCTATAGACATGTATTGTTATATACTTTCGACGAACTTTTTTTTTGATGAACTTTTTTTTTTTTCAAAATTTCCGCCCAGAAAAATCATATATGATTTGTAAAAATCATATATGATTCGTTAAAATCAAATCATATATGATTCTTACGAATCATATATGATTTTTAAAAATCATATATGATTCGTAAGAATCATATATGATTCATAAGAATCATATATGATTTGATTTTAACGAATCATATATGATTTTTACAAATCATATATGATTTTTCTGAGCGGAAATTTAAAAAAAAAAAAGTTCGTCGAAAATATATAACAATGCATATCTATAGAAAGATGATTTAATTCTCGTCGCGATGGTATTTTTTTTGTAGCTTGACGATTTACCGTTTGCAAGATATTTTGTTTTAAAAAAAATGTGGAAAATAAAAATGGGTGACTATGATTGGTTCATTGGTTCTATGGCGAATATGAGATCTATATTGATCTCATCTCAGGTACACATATTGTCCTAAGCTCGTGAACCGAAACCCAACGTAATAGGTATGCAATACGTGGAAAACTAGAATGGGGGTTAAATAGTTTTACCGTTTTTTAAATTAATTTGCTTTGATAACTATACGTGAGATCAACAATTGCAAACAATAAACAAATAAATAAAGTGCAAATAAATAAAGAAATGATCCAACCACAACACGGATGTTTATAGTGGTTCGGTTTACAAGGACTATTTTTCCTTGCCCTACTCCACTCCCCGAGTATCCAACTCGAGAGTATCCTTCACTAGTCAACAAGCTCCTTTAACCGGCGGAGAAAACCTTATACGTCGCTTACACAAGATTACCGACACAAAGCTAGATGTCGAGTTCTTTTACAAGGGTATAACCACTCCCGTCACTCTATGTATTTTAAAGACTAAAATACTAACCGATCACTACTGAATTAATACAATCAAAGCATGTATGAACAAAAAGAGTTCACACAATAGTAAACTAACAAGCCTTGCAACTTTGCGTAGAAAACTTGTAAGTCTTTCAAATGAAGTTGTGATCTTCTTGCTACAAAAGAATCTCACTAAAATGATATATGAATGAGTTAGAGATAAGAAAAGAGAGTATGTATGATAATGTATGATTGTAAGTGATAAGAAAACTCAAGGTGTGAGTTGCTATTTACAGGAAAACAGCTTGAGCAACCCACGGATACGGCGGAACCCTTTTGAGGGTTCCGTCCGTTGTCTGACTTGGTTCCGCCAGGTCTGACAGATATATTCTTCAAATCTCTTTCCAAATCTAAGCAAGAGATTTACCAAATCTCACTCTGATACTTTGAGTAACAATCTAACCAAAATATATACAAGATCTACCAAAGTCAATTTTGAGATTCCAGAAATCTTTCAAAGATTTATACATGATGCATGCCATGATGTCATAGTATATTTCTATTGTTAGAAATATGAAAATGTTATGTTTTTGTAAAATGTAAATGTAGCAAATTTAATGTTTAGTTTGAGATAAAAAGTTTATAAGTATAAGACTTTAACTATATTTATGTTTTGCTAAAAATAAAGTTTACACTTTGTCATTAACAAAATTTAGCAAAGATCGTAAATTATAAATAACGTTTTTAGACGATATTTGTATTAACACAATCAAGCACATTTTTTTTTGCCCCGAACAAGTGTTAGCCAAACACTTATTCCAAAGATAATACAAATGATATGCGTTCGTTTAACAGTGTCACACCCCGGTAAGAGCGGAAACACGAGGAGCAACGAAATGTAACATCGCATAAGATAGTAGAACAACACGATATTTGATTTAAGAAATAAGTTACAATGTTACAATAAGATTTAAAATGCAAAACTGGATAATGAAAACACGAGTCTTAATCTTATCAAATTAAGTCTTTAGAAACAGGTTTGGGCCAAATCACTTGGTCTTTGGTATGAGAACAATGTATGACTTCAATATGCAAGTGCCTTCATAAATATCACTATCGATCACCTGAAAATGATACTCGAAACTGTCAACATAATGTTGGTGAGTTTGTGGTTTTAAAGTAAACATAAACCAGTTGTCATGCATAAATGTTTAGGACAAGTGTGCAAATAATAAAAATAGCATAGGGCAAGTAGCACAATAAGATTATCCCAATGAACCATCATCAAACTCTTCATCTCCGAAGGATAAGTACAATATGCAAGCCTACCAGCTGGAGTTAATACATGAGTCAGAACACACAGATAATACTAATAATGCACCTAGCATAGTTATAAGCACACAACTTGTCCAACAAAATAAAAGGTTGAGAACAACATAAAATGAGTTTGAGTATCATTCTCCCCTATGGAAAACATAAGTGAAAATAGGGCCACGAAAACTCACCTTAAAGCGGATGAGATAATGAAATAAGTGCAAGCAAATAATCGAAGGAATCACAAGCTACTCCTTCTTCAATGGATCTACATTAATTATATCATATATTACTTATAGGTTCATATAAGTGTCATAACGGATTTTTAGTATTTATTTTTAACCACATTAACAAATTAGGGGTTACTTAGGTTAAGTGATTGATGCGTAGGGATTGCTTACGCACTACGTTTTACCTCTCGAGGGATCTCGAGAAGCTTACAATCCCTACCAGGCAGTGTACCTGACCGATGTAGTATAGTGTAGTGGCAAGTACCGGGGGATTGATCATTCTCTCACAGGGAATAGTGTTCGTTAGGTTAAAGACTACTCTAATTAAGGTCTAAGGGTGGAGGATGATTATTTTTGTATTTTTATGTTTTTTAGAAAGCAGTAAAATCTCGTTTTTGAAGGAGTGGGCGGAATTAGTTGCTAGTCAACTAACCCAAGTTATCTACTTATGCAATTAATTTAAATTTT
>LBNU01004182.1:14451-71429 GCA_014162995.1 Artemisia annua | reverse complement strand
CCCTCTAAGGTTTGTAATACACGAGCTAGGGTTTAACCCTTAAGTTCTCCACCAAGTTCCTCTCTTAAAAACAATAAAATTTGTCCTATATATATAGAAAATACGGGCTGACGGCGTCAGCCCAAGGTGTGACGCCGTCACGCCGACAATTAGGGTTTTGTGATGGCCTTCTTGATGTCGTCACGCCGCCTTGTTCCAGATCTGACGGCCTTCCCTGACGCCGTCACCAGACTAGGCCAAAAACTCTCTGGCGCGTCATGAGTAACTTCCAATTTCTTCACTTCATTTGTTCCTGACGTCGTCACGTTGAAGCTTGTGACGCCGTCACCTTCTGTGCACTTTAGGGTCTTTTGAGATTTTGTTGTTTTCCGCACTTTTTCACTCCGAAAATGCTTCTTTTGTGATTTTCTCCTCAAAAGTACCTAAAATGAGAAAAGAAACGACTTTGGGTGAAATCCGATCCAATAATATACGAATTAGGACTCAAACAGATCCCTAAAAACGTAACATTTTTCGTCTCATCAGTGATCACAACATAGGTTTAAGGTTTCATAATTAATACATAACTTAATTAGGTTATAGATGTGATATCAAAATAGGTTTAGTCGATTATGGAATTAGGTTAGACTGAATTGATAATCAAGACATAGGTTTTATATGTGTTTCAAATCAATAGTTAACTTAATTAGGGTTTAAATGTGCCAAAACAGACTTTGGGTTTAAAATGCAAATCTGACTCAATTTCTTATTATTTTTTAGACCTATCAAATGAGCTCCTGAGGATCTCAAATTTTTATCTGTGACTCCCACACGAGTTAAATACTTACCCTGAAAATCTCAAACAATAATAGGTTTAAGGTTTCATAATTAATACGTAACTTAATTAGGTTATAGATGTGATATCAAAATAGGTTTAGTCGATTATGGAATTAGGTTAGACTGAATTGATAATCAAGACATAGGTTTTATATGTGTTTGAAATCAATAGTTAACTTAATTAGGGTTTAAATGTGCCAAAACAGACTTTGGGTTTAAATTGCAAATCTGACTTAGTTTCTTATTATTTTTTAGACCTATCAAATGAGCTCCTAAGGATCTCAAATTTTTATCTGTGACTCCCACATGAGTTAAATACTTACCCTAATTGTTTCAGATTTTATTAATAAGCAAAAGTACCATTTCAAAAATCGTTTTCCCAAACCTGTCCAGAAAGTGCACTGCAGGTATACCCCAAAAGTTTGCATTTAAGTAACCCATTTAAACCTTTCAGAAAAATCCACAAAAATTCCAGGAAGTCATATACATATTAGATATAATTCGTGCCAAATTAGAGCTTTTAACACCTTAAGGTTTGAAAACTAAAAATCAAAAACACCAACTAATTTTCAGACATCCATTATACAGTTTTGACACTTAACCTTGTAAAAATCAAAAGACCATATTCCCAACCTTCAATGACCACGAAACTTATATATTCAGAAATTACACTGAAAGAATGTATGTTTAGACTCAAGAATCACACAAAAACACTTCGTATAATTGATTTAGACTCCCTTGAACCCGACCCAATTTCTGGATAGCTTATACACATAAAATCACAAACAAACCCCTAACTCTTTAAACCCTAATCCGAAACTTATTAATTATCCAGGGTTTTCCAATTTAGTAGTATGTCATTAATGTTTAATTAATGATTTTTTTAGGTTTTTAACGACATGAATTAGGGCTGGAAATAATTAGCTTCGAAATAGAAAGTAACCATGGGTCGACATAGGTTTCATGTGTGTTATCTTATACATATACATATATTTACATGTTAACGAGACAAGGATTGCACCAAGCATGATTAAGATGATTCATATACATGTTTTAGCTTCTGTTTCTTTAAATCTTATGTAGGCTTCGAATGGATTGAAAAAAAAAGGATCACGATGATTACCTAGGCTGGATCAAAGAGGGCTCAAAAGGAAGGAAGGGCTACACTCGAATCAGCCACAACGATCACCAAAGAGGCTGCTATGTCGAGGGTACCAAGGCTGCAAAACCCTACCACAGTCGATCACCAACTGCTACACTTTTCTTCTTTGGTCTTGGAAGAAGCGATTACAAATTAGGGCTGTGTTTAAGGGTTCGGTTATGGAAGATAGGATATGAGACCCGTATAATGTGTTTGGATAGTAGAATGATAGGCGTACAACCAAAAAAAGAAGAAAAAAAAGGGAGAACATGTATATGGTTTGGAAACCGTATATTGTTGCCAAGAAAAGGGGGATCACAATATCTTTTTATTTTGTAGGATATTATTCTTGTTGATTTAGGCTTATCATTAAAACGTGTGAAAAGGAACGAAATAAAAAAAACCCGGCTCTAGCTTAGGAGGGTAAGACGTATATATTTTGTTACACAAGTAGTTATGTCATTTTAGGTAGCTAGGATTAGATTAGGAATGTTTTAAATTATGTTATTTAGGATAAAATTAATAATGTGTCTAAATTATATAACATATAGTATAATATCATTAACTTATTATTAAACTTAGGTTAAATACAAATGGTCAAATAAAAAATGTGAATCCAGATTTTTAGGTATTACAACTCTCTAATTAGAAGTCAAAAGTCATCAAAGGTCATCGTTGACTTACCTGATTTGGTGAGGGTTGTAGAAATCAAAGAGGGAATACTGAAAATATAATGATCAGATTCAACTATAATGTTACAATACAAAGACATTAAATAGAAAAGACAAATCTAAACCCTAAAAGCTCAACGGGCCAAACAAGTGGGCCGGGCCTATAGGCCTTATTAACTAACACATCCTCTCAAACTCGCAATGCTGCAGCGGTAAACATTGAGAGTTTGCCAAACAGTAAATAAACTAAACTGAAAAAGCAAACGAAAAGCGGATGGTCCCAGAGTGCAAACGCGGTGCAATCTCAGAACAGAGCAACACAATTACAGAGATGAACGAGAGCAGATTCAGGCAGACAGATGCAGATTCAGACATATTCATATTCATATTCATATTCATATTCATATTCATATTCATATTCATATTCATATTCATATTCATATTCATATTCAGGCGGAACCAGATGCAGAACCACGTACATATTCATATAGGAGCAGACAGATTCAGATCAAACCAGGCGGAACCAGATGCAGAACCACATGTACGTTGTTGACTTCGAGATGCAACAAATAACTACTCAAGGCCTAGTCGGATTAGTTAAGACTAATGCATCACCGTCACCAACACCAAACCAATCACCAATACCAATAAACCAAGTCAATTCGTGTACCAAATTGATAATAATTATGACCGGTACCTAGCCATCATTTGCAACAAATTCAATATAACATTCACCATCGCATTAACTTATTATCCATCGAATCAAAAATTTCCAATAGAATAACATACATTTAATTCATACGACTCGAAGCAAAATCCTTTTTTTTAGTTCACAAACACGACAAAAAACAATAAATTTGTGAAAAAAACCCCACCAAAAACTAGATCAGACCTTCAAGAAAAATACGGCAAGCAAAATTAATAGAACCATAACAAATTCAATTAACCTTACGATTCTTCAAAACAAATTCAAACGAACTTTAATCCGGACTAACCCTAAACAAACCTTTTTTTTTTTTTTTTTTTTTTTTTTTTTCTTTTTTTCTTTTTTTTCTTCTTATTCTTCATCTTTAACCTAGCTCTTGATACCATGTAGAAATCAAAGAGGGAATACTGAAAATATAATGACCAGATTCAACTATAATGTTACAATACAAAGACATTAAATAGAAAAGACAAATCTAAACCCTAAAAACTAAACGGACCAAACAAGTGGGCCGCACCTATAGGCCTTATTAACTAATAAGGGTTTTCACAATATCACCACTTTAGAAAGAATTTCGTCCCAAAATTCAATCGATTCTACTACTAAGAAATTTGGTTACCGAATATGTCCAGAGTATTTGATTTTTCATATAATCAGTGCGTTCTCATGTATACTCAATGTCCACTGCTTGAGCTTCAACAACTTCTATAGTCGGAAAGCATTTCCCAATATCTTGATCGATTTCTCGTAGTATTATATAGGATGATAATTAGTTAATCCTTGGCAAAGCATTTCTTAAGGCTCAACACATTTTGAACTACCAAGATTTTTTGAGGAAGTTCTAACAAGGAAAGGATGTTATTGATTTAGGTTGAATAGTTCGCTAATGAAGCTGCTAACCCAGATCCAACGATCTAATTAATTGTAATTGAGTGAGCTACACCAGCTGCCCTCAATGCAACTAAGTCAATGGCTGACTGAAGACCCAATGAAGTCCAAAGTTAAAATGAAAGGACTATAAATCGAATTTGTACACCTATGTTGTGACAGAAATTTATACACCAAGATGTAAGTGCTACTAATGGAATATGAGATCCAATTGCAACTATCGAATGATTAGATTTTCATGGTGACAGCACTGTCCATCCTTGAGCAAATTTGTCAAAAACCTTAAGCTAGATAAGAGCCTGACTCCCACTCAACCCCAAAACTCATCAAACAAGAACTGTCATAGAATTAAGTTAAAAGCTAAGAGTTGTTATGTGCTCAATTTTGTTTGATAAATTGGCTCAATTTTGGGAGTTGCTCCAAAACAAAACAACAGGTAGGTATCAATAGCTTAAAACGTCAGGGGTATTCAAAGTAAGTGAGTCGTGTTTGAGAAAAATTGGGAAAGGGGATGAGGAAAAAGTGTTGGTTCACGAGGTTACACAGACAAGCCTTGAAAAATGATTTTCTAATTTGGAGTAAGGAGAAATTAAGCTTCAAGGGCATGGAAGGAAATACATTGAGGTATCTCATTATCCAGATAATCAAGTAGTCAGAGAGGGAAGAAGAATCATTCGCTATCTATACGGTCTTTATTAAAATTCTAAATGGTTTGTAAGAATTGCAACTCCAAAAGTTTTGTACAAGCGGCAGGGATAGGTAGTGTAGTTGGTATGATTGAAAAAAAATGAGTCGCTTGAAATTAGACTAAATGAACACAAGAATGAAAAGGTATAAGTAGCCGATCAGACAAAGAAGGATGATATAACTCTTAACCATACCTGCATAAAATGTAATATGAATAGAGCAAGGTGATGTAGATTCGACACGAATACTTGTCTTTGCTTGAGGTTGAACCATACAATTAACTTGTGAATATTGTGGTACTTGTGGGCATACTATGGTCTTTGTATTTGTCAAAAGAAAATGGGCGATGATATGTGTTGATATTGGAAGAGCCAAAATAACAAGAAGAATGAAGCATCTAAGGCAACAAAGATGAGCTCTTGAAATGTTTGATGGGGAATCAAGGAAGCGCCTGGTGTTGTGTTGGGTACATTTCTCGTCAATAGCATACTTACTCGCGTTCGATGTTTTGGTGACAAAAGATATTTTGTGTTTTCTGCTTTATACTACCACATGAATCGTAGATTTAAGAAACTGGATAAAATGCCAATTGTAGAGTTTGTGAGGGGAAACAAATAGTCATAATAAGTTGTCAAATAATGTCCATTTTTGTAATTTATTAAAATGTAGTTTTTCGTCTTTTTGTCAGGATTAAAATAATAATATTTGCTTTCCGTTATTTAGTCGGGTTGCGATTAATTAAAATGTTTGTATATAATATAAATGTATATAGTTTTATTTTAATTAAGGTTTAATTATAATATAAGATTGAAGTTATGAAATGTTTATTTTTAAACGATATTTTCTAAGTGTGTATTAAGTCATCAATATAAATGGTTATCATTCAAATTTCCGGTTTTAACTAGTCATGTTTGAAAGTCTAGTTCTAATAAATCTCGAACGTTATTAATCTGTCTTATTCAATTTATCATGTGTTCCGGTCTTACAAGTTCACAAGTTATTGATTTTTACATTGAGCCAACTAGCCCGATTAGTCCAATTTTACCAAAAAGTTTAGTCCAAGTTTACTTATACAATGGACCTAATAGTAGGCCCATTAGCAAGTTTTAAATTTAGCCCGTTAACAATTTATAAGTTGATCCCAATAGGTTTACATATGTTAGGCGAATTTATTAGTCAAGAATAATATATGATATAAATTTTGCCTAACAGGTGAAGAAGTGTTTTTTAGCTTATTAGGCGTATGGGATAATTGCAATGAATGAAAAAAGAAAAAGATTTTGGATCTATTTATCATGAAGTGATGTTCAGCAGTAGGTCAATGATGAGTCGTTGGGGACAACACGTGATCAAATGGACTCCTCAGAGATATTAGAATTGTTGAGGTAATTACAAGGGTTGCTAGAAGCGGTGGTTTATACGTTTCCAATATGTTTGCTTGAGCCATCTAGTATGCAAAGATGAAGTAGGTTCTGAATGCACAAAGGGTTTTTCGAATATTGTGACACATAAAGAGGATCATGGTTGTGTATTGTTGTGACGTACAACAGTTAGTGGTTATGCATCAAGGCAACAAAAGAAAATAAGAATAGATATCCAACTCGTGCCATGGATTTGGCAGTCGTAGACTTGCTTTAAAATTATGGATTCACCTCGTGTGGTACTTGGTGTTATACTGACAAAGAAGGTCTTACGTACATGTTTCATGGGAAAGATCTCATACTGAGATGAATAAAGTGAATGAAGGTGATACCTTCCATCATCTGGGAAAAGTAAATGTAGTTGCTATCTTCGTGAGTCGAAAAGAACGAGAAGTATTAATTAGAGTCCGAACAATAAGAATAGACATTGCTACGTGTCTCATGGCTGATATGAGAGAAATTAGAGGAAGTCTGTTGAAGTGAAATCATCGAGGAAGAACGTGTAGTTAGGCATGTATGACTAGTTGAAATTAATGATCAATGAATTAAAAGATTCAAGAATAAAATCTGGGTATTAATGTGTTTGGTTATGCTCAAATTTATTGTTAGTGGAAGCTCATGAGTCCAAGTATTCAACTCGTCCAAGCAACACTAAGATGTATAATGACTTGAAATTGTTGTATTAGTGGTCTGAAAAATGTATAACTTAATTAGATACTATGTCGAAAGATGTTTGATTTGATCATGTGTAACAACTTAGACATCAAAAATCTTTATGGTAACTCACAGTCTATTGATATTACAATGTAAAAGTTTTATCGTATTGAAAAGTGACTTAAGGGGTGTTTATTTTTTGCTTATTGTCCTAGCCGGTAACATTTCCTTTCACATAAAGAAATAACTCTTGTTTCTTTTTTACTTATTTCAAACAACTATCCTGAATTTGGATGACCATAAAAACCCATATCCTTTTCATCTAGGATAACTAAAAGACAAATTGTACCCTTATCATTTTCTCTCTCCATTTCATTTCATCATATCATTCATTAAGATCCAATGGTCATGACACTTCAATCCTCCATCACTACCACCATTCTTTCCTCCCGACGATCGTCCTCCTCTCCCATGTGAGCTGCTTACTCCGACAACTCTTCTCGTCGAAGTTTAGCCTTTTACCGTCAAGGTTTCATTATTTGCTTCGATTTCATTCATATCAATAAAAGCTTCAAGTTTCTTTAATGGTGGAATGATATGAAGAAGACGATCACCAACTAGTTATTTATTTTATTTTTTTGTAAAATGTTTCAATAGAAAAACAAGGTTAGATCTATGAAATTTTAGTTTTCAATCGAATTTATATAACCTCATATTGGGTTATGCATTTTTTTTGTCATGGTTAGTACATATACGGAGTAAATTATTAGATTCAATTGAGGTTTTGTTTTTTTTTTAAGAATTTTATGTTTTGTATAGAGATTCAGTACACAATTTTATTCAGTGGAAACTGGAAATGGCTATTAAAAAAGTTATACTTGATTTTAACACCCCTTTAGATAATGGGTAACACAGTCATTTACTTCATTATTGTTTGTCAATAAGAAAGAAAAAGAAACACAAATTTTTCACAAAAGACCACCTGCAAAAATATATCATTATATAAAAAGACACATTTTCCAAACAGGAAAAAAAAAAGAAACAAGCCCTAAGTTGTTCTAGAACTAAGGAACATAGTACAATACGAAAAAGTAATTGTACATTGATTGTTTAATTCGACCTTTTCTCCATTAATAAGAGTTCTTGTCAAGCGGAATGAGTCTGGAAAGTTGTTCATCATGGAAAGTATTATATCGTGATATCTTATTATTGATAGTCTCAGATAAAAGTGTATTCAGGCTTGCTCACAAAGTGAGAGTTATGAAGAGACAAGGCATATTGTGATAACTCGCACTTTTCAAGTCCTTATTAACCTTTTACTCAAAAACTATTAACTTGAAAGTTAACTATTTACCTTTACGCGTAACTGTGAACTTACACTGTGTAAACCTGAAAGTGACATTTTTCATAAAGTGTCAATTTTCTAAGTCACTATTTTACTAAAAACTCTAAACAATTAATTTTAACTATTACATGTTTATTAGACCTAAAACCGCGAGGTGAACTCGCGTAACGTGAAAAACAACTTTGAACGCGTAACGGCACTAGATCGGGCATGACCTACATTAAATTAGTACATTACGACTCTATTAGAGCTATTTTATGTGTCATAACATTTTATTTTACAAGTCTTTCAATAAACACGCATAAAGTGCATTTTAGGTCATGCGTGCACGGTTTGACCACCAAACGACCAAGTAAATGACCACGACTCACACCACTACTCATTATATGAGTAAAAATTACAAAATTCATCCCTTGTTCATAAGCATGACCGAATTCATGCACACATGTAAACCCATGTGATTTTTGTCATCTCATGTAATAAACTTAGTACCAAGATCAAAGTTTCAACTCATAAGGCCAATGTTGTGATTCCCCCCACTCTCGTCTTACACGTACACCCCACCATGGTCCCCAAACCATTTCAAAATTTTGCCAAGATTAGCCATGCGCATATGGTACTATCAAGTATGATATTTGGTCACTAGTATGCAAGTTAAGTAGTAAAAGGGTGCATTATCACACATATTGAGTCACAAAACACAAAACACACAAAAAATTGTGCTCTCTTACCTCCCCTTGCTGTCGTTAAACACACCCAACACACTCCCTTATATTGTGGATCTCATCATCTCACATTTGGTATATATAGGACCTTTGTCTCACATGGAAACACACTAACACACAAACATATTTCACACAAAAATAATGAACTACTTCTTCCTTCTTCTTCCCTGTTCACGGCAGCCAACAAACACCCCCTTAAACATTTATTTTTCTTATTTTTCTCAAGATTCTTGAAGGTTAACAAGTTTAATATATTTGTTGTTTGGGTATTTAAACAATGTGCGGGTTGTTGTTTTGTTCTTAATCACCACCTAATCACCTACTTTGTAAGTATTCACTCTACCTATTTTCATACATTTCATATACATATTTCATCATTCATATGTTTAGTTTTAGCTAATATAAAATTGTGGTGTTGAGATTTTGCCTTGAAAACTTAGAAACAAAATATACACTTGCTGTCCCAAATTTCGGCTCAAATCTTGGACACAAATAAAATAACTATGCAATTTTTCTCACAAATCTGATTTAGGCACACCTATATACATATTTTAGGATGTCTCACAATTTTGTTTTTGATTTTATAAAATGATTTGCTATTTTTAATAAGTGATACGAGGTAATGACCTGCAGTTGCACTTCTTTCTGAGTTCCGATTTCATTTGGTGAAAACCACCCACTTCGAGACCTTTTGAGCTAAAATGGTAAACTAAAAGTATTGGGGAACATCTTAACTTAGGTCTAGGGAATTGGATGGACACGTGAAGGTAAATAACGAGTAAAATACGGCCAAAAGAAGTTAAGTAGTTTTTCTGTTTTCTAACAGCTTTGACATCCGAATATAAAATGAATAAACTGCACCAATTGGAACATAGGAAAAATATAAGGCTTACATATTTGAAAACTAGACTCGGAGTAGATAATTTTAGGCTTTTGAAACGCGTAATTTCATTAGAAAATGAGTGTTTTACGGACATTTCAAGTTGAGGAAACCGTTTTGAAAACCCTACTCGACGAGTTGGGTATTTTTACCTTGAAAACCTGATAAAAACGACCCAAGGCCTGTAGTTTTGGATAGTAGACATGTCAAGATAAGTTTAACAACTCGAAACGCACAAAACAGGCCAATAATGAATGAGATACAAACCCACAAAGTTATACATTTTCTATCCCAAAGTTTCTTTACAGCAGCCCTGTAATCGCTCCAAATGACCTTGAAAACCGTGTCTTAAAGATCGTTTGCCATCGTATTTTGAAACTTGACATTATTAGATAAATTTAGAGACTTGAATGAGCAAAAACGGACTTAAAACAAAGAAGTTATGAGCGTTGGGAGTCACCGAAAAACAACTTATTTATTTTCTGCACTAGTTTATATAGTCTTCAACGACTCATGTTCGAGCTTATTTTTAACGCACTTAAATTCGGAATCATAGGAAGCACTTTTAATATTCTTTCAGCCCCGCGGCACACTACACATAGATATTAGAGTCAAGCCAAACCGATAAGTAATGAACTATTTATAACAATTCAAAGTTGGCCGAAAAATCACTTTTATATACTTTTAATAAAACAACTATTTAACGTCAAGACTTGCGTTTTATTATATTTAGAGTCGTAAATCCTCATTAGAAGTGTATAAGAGTCATTTGCATATGCATATGGTACATATCATATTTTCTCAAACGACTTAAATTATTAGGTCGCGGCTACGGTTTTGCCTCGTTGTGCGTGCCACTCCACTATTTTCGACACTTGTCATTTGATTGAGGTGAGTATACATGAACCTTTTTACTGTTTTACTTGTTTGGGGTGGAATGCATGAACTTAAACTTAAATTATATTGTTTGAACTTTATGACATATATTTGAACCCTTTTGACTTGATTTGAACTCTTTGACCTATTTTGAACCCTTTGACATATTTTGAACTCTTTTGACTTGACTTGATTATTTACTTTTGGGGCATTGCCGCATACTTTATTATATACGAAGCATTTTTATTATAAATTCTCATGACCATGTGTGTATTAACTACCCGACGTCCTATTTTATTATGGAAATGTTTGTGAACTTGTATGTTACAAGTCTTGTATGAGCGGGACTTGTAACAGGATGGGTTGACAGGACATCTGCTATACGGATTTTCTCAAAAGTGGTTTTTGTACTGAATAAAACCTGTGTACTCACCAATTATTTTCATAGTTGACCCATTTTCTCATGCATTTCAGGTGATCGTTGGTAAGATTAAGTTAAGAAGACTTTTGAATAAAGGAGTCATCACGAGTCATCATTTAATGAAATGCTATCTTTTAGAAACCTACTTATGTTTTATTTGCCGAGGTCGGCTTGAACGATATTGTAACGTTGTACGTTTTTTTTAAATTTCAATTATGGTATTGTACTATATCTCTTTGGCAATGTATATTGAATGTGTTGCATCTCGCGTTTCCGCCTCTGGCGGGGTGTGACAGATTGGTATCAGAGCCTAAGGTTATAGTGAATGCCGTTTTTCTAAAATAAAAATCGCAACTATAACCAAAATAAAGTTTTCTTAAAACACCGAACATCATACGAGTTGACTAGTCCGAGCATTGCATCGTTACTCCTAAATTATACAGAGCCTGATCACCTATGTCTAATTCAGGAAGAATCATGCAATGATAAGAGTAGTGGTCTTGGATTATGTTTTGTCAAGTCGTAGTAGTATAATCACCTGAAATTGCATTGGTCGTGTGCGTGTGCATTGCATGTTTTGTGCATTTATATTTGTGCATTTTGAACTATTGTAAGCTATTCATTATTAGCTTTGAGCATGCCTTGTCCTTGTCACTTTGGCCTCATTTTGTTGTTCTGACTAGGCTTGATAGTCACGAAGTACTTTTGTCACGACGTGCCTTGTTCTATTTATGGTATGATAAGTCTTTGTACATCTTCTCAGTTCCAGTTACGTTAGTTACAGTCTATAGACCTGCTAAACCTTCACCAACTACCATCTTATATCCACCTACTTACCGAGGACCTCACTTGCGATAGATCTTGAGGATTAGAAATCCTGAACCCCCAAGAGCTACCAGGCATCGCCTTTCCGTCCCTTACGACCTTTAGAAATTATATACTATAATTCAGGAAGACGTGATATCCGGCCTTAATGACAGCATTGGTTGCATCGTTCACGATGTTGTTTGTGCTCTGGGCATAATTCTAGGTGTACCATCATTTTCTTGTTCATATCTCTGGACCATGTATTCTTGTTAGACTAATGACCACTTCGTCAAAAACAACCAAATTTTTAGATATTGCATCTCTTGCAAACCATTTAAGATTTTAATGAAGACCGGAGATGAAACGACTGATCTTTCCTTGCTCGTCAGACACTTAATATCTATTAAACGTCATAAGCCTTAGTTGCATTTCTAGCCTTCTCGGTAACCTAAGCCACCACTATTCGTAGATTTGATTTGGCTAATGCAATTCCAAACTTGAGCTAAACCTTCAAGAGACCTCCTCTTAAGATTGTTGAAATCTTCCTTTCCTATCAACTTGTTTCCTAGCTTGATCTAGTGACAGTTCTTCTCTGATAAGTCACGAAAATCAAGATAGACTCAAGTTGTTACTCAATCTATCCAACTTAAACTCGTGACCATCCTTGGGGTCATGAGATGAAGTTAGAATCCACTAATTAAAGGTCACTTGAGGGCAAAGCTCGAGAATGGGAGAGTTGTCCATTGATGACATCAAATAAGTACATTTTATTAGCATCATTTATGCTATGTTATTCGCTTGTTTTATATTATTTTATATGAGGATCGATACTTAATCGCTTACTTTTGTAATTCTCAATAGAAACAAGCATTTGGTGAATGTTAGCTATTATGGACATAAAATGGAGCAAAATGATCAAGATTGGAAAAGTCTGCTGAATTGAAGAGATTAAAGACCATTGCCTGACTTTAAAGCATACGCCGCATCTAATTTTATCATGCGTCGCATATGAAACTTTGGTCAACGAAGAAGAATCAACTTGTTCTACTCCAAATATGCCGCGTTACATTTCATACATACGGCGTATCACTCTCAAGACTTCACCAAAAGATGATCCAAGACACAGAAGAATATGTGCCGCATAAGAGATTGAAGATCCGCCGCATTTAAAGGCGATGTATGAATATTCTGGAATTTAATAATCTTGGACCCCACGCAAAGTTACCTTGATACGCCGCATCGGACCAATCCAATGCGCCGTATCGGCCATATACAATCCTTACCAAGAATTCAAGAAATCAAGTGAAGATTAGAAGCTTAAAGAAGAAGTCAAAGATTACAAGTCGACACTTGAAGATGCTTTCGTATTTTGGCCGTAAAATCTTCATCCGGACTCCGTTTTAGTTTATTCAAGCGGCCACGAAAAGAGAAAAAGGAGATCTATCTATTTCTGAAGGAGATGCGGCGCATCTGGTCTTTAGATGTGCCGTATTGGGAGATGCTCCATATCATATTTATAGATGCGCCATATCGGGTTAGTTTCAGACTTGGAGGCTACGTTTACTTATAGATGCGGCTCATCTAACTCTCTAGATGCGCCGTATCGACCCCGATTTCAGAATCTATAAATACCGAACTCATTAACGAATTAGGGCATCCTTGGGAACCCTTAGGGCCATTCCCAGACGATCAAAACCCCTCCAAACAGTAGAAGATCAACCTTGAAGACCTAATTACCCTTGAAGAGCATCTCTAATCATTGTTATATTACTTAATCATTCGGTTAGCGTATTGTATTCACTATGTTTCATACTCTCTTCGTTTTGATTATGCTTTTGTGCTTTGTTACTGAGATTTTGGGCTAACACCCTTAAGTGTTAGCCAAGTTTATGAGTATTTGATGTTTTGATTTGTTTCTAATTCGATTGGTTGCTCAGTCTTCGTTTTAATTACTTATGTTAAGTAGTTTTGTTCTATTGTATTAGTAAGCTTTAATCCATCAGGATTAATGGGCTGTTATCAGCTACCATACTGCACCCCTTAAAATTGCTTTCCCATCGATTAAAGTTTATATGATGTTTTTTTGGTGACTTATATTAGTGCATTGATAACCTATGTGTCTATCAGTGGTTTGTTCGGGGCTGCCATACCTCCTCCCATGGTTACGTAACTAACCTGATCAGTTAGTAAATAACTTTTAGACATAAGTAATCATTAAGGGTTTACTCGCCGATATAATGAGATCCAACGAGACAGATTAGATTACGATACTCATCATATAAAACTAGCAATAAAACAAGTGACAAGCTATTTAATTATAAACAATGTAATTATTAAGCAGCTTTATGTGGATTACAATTAGAATGGAATCTAGACTCTAGGGAAACGAGAGGTAGGATTGACCGCGCCTAGTCTTGAGCACCAATCACTGCAGGTCTTAGGAACTTATCAAAACTTAATCATATATGCCTGAACTTGATTAACACACTCTTCTTATCTTTGGTATCTTTTATTGTTTGTTTAGTTTAGTTTAGTTAGTTCAATATAAAACCAAATCCGTGCCAGTCTCTCAGGCTGAACCCCCCTTTGCATTAATTTAGGTTAATTTAGTATAGTCGAATACCTTTAGAATTAGTACATTAGAAATTCACTCTTAGTGATCGACACCCTACTTACCAACTAGGTTACATTGATCGGGTACACCTGCCTGTTAGTATTGTTATAGGTTAAGTCGGCATAAAATAAATATTAAAACTTGATAAGGAATAATCACCTATACAACGACACAACATCCATCAAATCTAACCACGAGAACGTACGCCAGTAGAATGAACGAGCTGAATTTTGAGGACAATATTCTTTTAACGGGGGTAGAGTGTGACAACTCGCACTTTTTAGGTCCTTATTAACATTTTACTCAAAAACTATTAACTTGAAAGTTAACTATTTACCTTTACGCGTAACTGTGAACTTACACTGTGTAAATCTGAAAGTGACATTTTTCATAAAGTGTCAATTTTCTAAGTCACTATTTGACTAAAAACTCTAAACAATTAATTTTAACTATTACATGTTTACTTAGACCTAAAACCGCGAGGTGAACTCGCGTAAAGTGAAAAACAACTTTGAACGCGTAACGACACTAGATCGGGCATGGCCTACATTAACTTAGTACATTACGACTCTATTAGAGCTATTTTATGTGTCATGACATTTTAGTTTACAAGTCTTTCAATAAACACGCATAAAGTGCATTTTAGGTCATGCGTGCACGGTTTGACAACCAAACGACCAAGTAAATGACCACGACTCACACCACTACTCATTATATGAGTAAAAATTACAAAATTCGTCCCTTGTTCATAAGCATGACCGAATTCATGCACACATGTAAACCCATGTGTTTTTTGTCATCTCATGTAACAAACTTAGTACCAAGATCAAAGTTTCAACTAATAAGGCCAATGTTGTGATTCCTCCCATTCTTGTCTTACACGTACACCCCACCATGGTCCCCAAACCATTTCAAAATTTTGCCAAGATTAGCCATGCACATATGGTACTATCAAGTATGATATTTGGTCACTAGTACGCAAGTTAAGTAGTAAAAGGATGCATTATCACACCATTGAGTCACAAAGGGTCATGTCATTTAGACATCACCCACATCACACTAATGTATCTAATTTTGTTCTTTAGTCTATTTTGTCCTTTAGTCTATTGTCCTTTATTATAAAAGGTCGCTATCATATCATCCCATCCTTAAAGAATTAATTGCATGCCTACGTACAACACATTATATGTCATATCTACGTACAACACATTATAGGTGAAAATGTTAAGTAACTTTCAAAGAAAACTAATTATGGAGGACAAAGGTTAACTATATATTGAATGTATGTCAATACCAAACATTTGATTGATAGCGACATAGCATGGTCATTTAATTTGTTCAAAATTTGCATTAACCACATTTAACACTAAAACCAGTCCTTTTACATGTAAAGTATTCAAGATGCATTGTTGGTTGAAGTTACTCTATCACCAAAATGTCTTGTTGGTTGTTGCCAATTAATTATGAGAACAATTGTAGTATGAACATTTATGATTTATATTTGGTATTAAAATGACTTTTAACCTTGAAAAGCTAACATTTATGATTTATGTTTAGTCTATTTTGCAATAAATATTTGATGTGACATATATCTAACCCTTTCGAATAATTCTCTATATATATGAGTATGATTTATAATTCAAATCAATCACAATCAAATAACTTACAAACAATATAAACTTAGCAAATTCATCAAGTTGGGTTAACTTTGATTAAAAGGCGTGTTTCAACACACTTGAGATTAACTTTTGCACTTATCAGGTAAACATCTTTTTGTATTTTCTTTATATGCATATGATAACTTTGTGTTGGGATTTCGTCTCTGATATATAATAGTTTTACTTGTATTAAAAACTCAAATAAAGTTGCTCGTTGACTTGTTTAGATACCATTTGCTCGTTGCTTTATAGTTTCTGCCTATTTGATTAATTTTAAGCAGATAAAGACTTAGATTTCAACAAATTATTAACAAGTACTAATTTTCTACCAAAATTTGTTCATATTTCAACGAACTGTTTGGACATTGTATAATGTCTAATTAAGCATATATTTAGATAATCATGTGTTAACAACACAAATTTCTTTTTAAATTATAAAGTTCCGAGATACCATAGATTAGTACAAGCAATAGTCGCACCTTATTGGTATTAGTTTAGTCAAACCACAAATATTAATGCATATAACTTGTTTAATTGTGTGTGAAAATTGGTTAACGAAACTAAGAAGAACGGCCCATTTATAAGTTTTATTCGGCTTAGACTCGATCCACAATTCCACATAGATTCCAATACAGTTAAACACATCCCCTAAACACATCTTAAATTAAATAAAAAAAACTACCCTTATCTCCTAATCCACATAAACCAAATAATCTTGTCGACCAAATCCGACCTTTCCCACTCGAAAAAAAGCATTAATGCAACATAACAATGGCATGATTCATTTCGGCAAACACGGGGCATGTGAATAGCGCCACGTGAATCACATTCTTCCAATGGTTACTTTATGTCAGTGATGTAAAAATGAAGAAAACTTAGATCCAGCGCGTCACACGATAAAAACCTAGATCCGGTTAGGGTTTTGATGAAAATGAAGAAAATACGGAGAGTGGTGGAATGATGTGGTGTTGGTGGTGACGGCGTGAGTGTGTTGGTGACCACGTTTCCTGTTTTTTTCACGGCGTGCTTATCACTTGTGTTGGTGGCGCGTACTTGGCAAAGATGGAAGATGGTGATGATTAGGAGTGGTGGTGATGGATGTACGCGGTATGTGGAGCAAGATTGAGTGGCGGTGGTGATTAGATCTAGGTGATGGAGGAATTTATGGCGCGTGGTGTAGATGAAAAGAAAGAGGAGGTCGCGTGGAGGTGTTTGGTGGTGGTGGTGTGTTTAGGGGGACGGCGGTGTGCCGGATTTTGGCCGGTAAAAGGGACGGTGGTGGTGAGTTTTGGTATGGCAAGCGGCTAGAGAGAAAAGAGGAGAGGGAGAGTGAGTTGTTGAAGATGAAAAATGATATGGATAAGTTAGGGTTAGGGTTTATTAGGTATATTTTAGTTAATTTGCAACTAAGTCCTTGTGTAGTGTTTTATTTATCAATCGGGGCTCGGTGTAAGGACTTACGATGTTATTCTAAAAATCTCTTCCGGGTTTACTCATTTTTATTCGTGAAAAATATTAATCGCCACCAAAATCGTTTTTACACCTCACCGTTGATTTTAGAATTGTTTTTTCGTAAATTGTGATAGCAAATACGTTTATAAAATAAAATGTAATGTTTCTTACTTTTTTTGTCAACGAAATCCATGCGCGCCTACTTCCGAGCTTCCTATTTCTCCATCGTACATGTAAATAATTATCGTTCATCTTGCTTATTTATAAAGCATCACTATTTGTTCACTTATTTACACAAAATATTATTTTTTCATGATAATATTTTTTTTTTCACTATGATTTTTCAGATTTGTCATGGCACTTCCACTTCCACTTCCTCCCGATCATGTTCATCCAAACTTCGATCTAGAAGACGAAGAAGAAGATCCCATGGAAGAAGAAGAAGAAGAAGAAGAAGATCCAATGGAAGATGAGCAAGAAGAAGAAGATGAGCTGATTTATCCATATGAGGCACCGGGTTCGCCTTATCCACCACCTCCTTTATCGGACACTTCTTCCGATTTTGAGCCCTCGAGAGAGTGGGACGATGAGGGTGTAAGGGCTGAGAATAAAAAGTTGAAGGATCAGTTGTAGGGTGTAAGGGCCGAGAATAAAAAGTTGAAGAGAGATCTATATGAGCTGAGGTGTTAGGCTTACGCTCACTGGGAGGAGATGATTCGGAGGGGGTTTGTAGCTGGGAGGTCATATGTGGCCACTAATGGTTTAGCTGTGTATGGAGAGACCCTACCTCCCGAGCCACCTGGTTCACCCCGTGATTTAGAGTTCCGAGAGTAGTTAGTATGGTAGTTAGTATCTTGATAGTAGTTTAGCTTTGTATGTCTTTATTTCCACTGCGTATGTTGTTTGAGAAACCTTTGAACTCAAATGTTCATTTATATAATTTGAATGATATGTTTTTGCTAAAACGACTTGTTATGATGTACCCCTAAATTGTTCGAAACTTATACATTTTTCTAATAATAAGTAGGTGACGAGGGTTAGTATTTAATTATAAAAAAAGATGTCATTTTTCGATGATGGTCAGTTCTTTTATGGAAAAAAGAACTGAAGAAGCTCAAAATTATACATGGACACCACCATTTTTTGATGATGGTCAATTTATTACGAGATTTCGTCTCAAATGAAGTTCTCGAGTTAATGGTGAAAGTGATTGATCGGTCGAATGAGTTTCAACTAGATTCCTCAACTTGTGGTTGTCAATTATATAACAGTTGTGGGTTACCGTGTGCTTGCAGACTTTCATTGTACATGACTTCAGGTCCGTATATACAATTACTCCTAATTGATTCATATTTTGAATTATTTATTTTTCAACATCCAAGAAAAAATGTATGCAGGTGAGTGTATTCCTTTAGATTCAATAGATATCTTTTGGAGAACACTAGATCTATCACCGGCAACATCTTTGCAAAGTGACAATATTTGTTGCGATGCTGAATTAAACCATGTGAAAGAACACTTCAACAATCAGACTGATGCTGGAAAAAGAAGTGTCTTAAGAAAGTTGGTTGACATATTCAACCCAAGCAAAATGACCATTAAACCGCCAAAGGTTAAGAAAAACACCCGCGGACGGCCAAGCTTGAAAAAACAACAGCAACAAAAAAAGCAACAACAACAAGCAATAAAAACAAGCAAGAACAGAAAAAAAAACCCGCGGTCAACGAGGTTGTTTGGGATTGATTTGAACGCCGAACCGGCCAGGCAGAGTTCTTACATGAACAACAAGCAACAAAAAAAGAAGCGCGTTTCATTTTCATGCAAGTTTTTCGAGATAGATCCGAATATGCAACCTAAAAGACATGGTTCATCTTCAAACTCTCAAGGAGGCCGGACGCATAACTTAATCCCGGACCTAAATGAAGAACCGCCAGCTTCCGAAGATCAGTTTGAAAATCTTAGTAGACAAATTCCAAAAGTTTTCCATCCTTATATCTCGAACACAAGTCTACAAGATGTCGAACCAGATGGAAACTGTGGATTTAGATCCGTCGCTCTCGGTCTTGGTCTCACTGAAGATGATTGGCCTATAATTCGGTCGGATTTGGTGCTCCATTTAGAGTCTCACCAAGAACAATACAGGTGGATATTTGGAACTAGAGGTTATAACAACATCTATAGAATCGTGAGATCTGCTGGAGCATGGATGGAAATGCCAAACACAGGACTGGTAATTGCTTCAACTATAACAAAGTTGTTGTAGGTTTATCCAACGATGGAGGTTCCACTACGAGTTTTCCTCTTTGGTCCAGTCCATTGCAATCAGACTCAAATGAGATAATTGTGATTGCCCACGTGCATGGCAATCATTATATCAGAGTTGCATTACGGGAAGGTTTTCCTTTACCGATAACTCATCCACTTTGGATCACATACAGAAATAATGTTGCATCTGGATGGGGAGAGAAATATGTGAGTCGACAAAATGATTTTCGCGAGTATTATCGTCGTGAACGTGAACATTATGATCTAACTTAATGTAATTTTATAACACTATCGTTATTTGAAAAAGTTAATGAAAATCATTTAGTTCATGTTTATATATTTGTTTGTTTTTATATACTACCTCCACAAATCAAATATTATTCATACTCAATAATATTACGTTGTCTTTGTTCATTAGTTTCAAATATAAGTGATACTTAAAGTCTTTGTTCAATAATATTACGTTGTTTTTTTCCTATTACGTTGCCATTTACATTTATTTGCTTCAATATAAAGTACATTTATTCTTACGTTGCCATGTACATTTATTTGCTTCAATATAAAGTACATTTATTCCAAGCAAATTGTTTCCCGCCCTTGTATAAATTGTTTCCCGCTCTTTTGTATATTCCTAGCAAATTGCCGCCCTTTTCTAAAGTACATTTATTCTTTTGTCCAATTTGCTTCAATATAAAGTACATTTATTCTTGCAGTCATGTACAATTTGCTTTAATATAAAGTACATTTATTCTTTTGTATATTCCCCCCTTTTTTTTTGCTCCTTTAATTGCCGCCCTTTTCTAATATGAAGTAGCCTAATCATACTTTGTCACTATATGTTCCTGTCATACTTTGTCACTATACTTTGGCTTCTCGTATGATGACATACTTTGTCTTCTTATCCCACCAATGATTAGGAATCATGCACAAATGATTGATGGTGTGTATACACCAAACACATGGTGTGTAAAGACCCAAAGCCGTCACAAAACACAAAAAAATTGTGCTCTCTTCCCTCCCCTTGCTGTCGTTAAACACACCCAACACACTCCCTTATATTGTGGATCTCATCATCTCACATTTGGCATATATAGGACCTTTGTCTCACATCGAAACACACTAACACACAAACATATTTCACACAAAAATAATGAACTACTTCTCCCTTCTTCTTCCCTGTTCACGGCAGCCAACAAACACCCCCTTAAACATTTATTTTTCTTATTTTGCTCAAGATTCTTGAAGGTTTGAAGGTTAACAGGTTTAATATATTTGTTGTTCGGGTATTTAAACACTGTGCGGGTTGTTGTTTTGTTCTTAATCACCACCTAATCACCTACTTTGTAAGCATTCACTCTGCCTATTTTCATACATTTCATATACATATTTCATCATTCATATGTTTAGTTTTAGCTAATATACAATTGTGGTGTTGAGATTTTGCCTTAAAAACTTAGAAACAAAATATACACTTGCTGTCCCAAATTTTGGCTCACATCTTGGACACAAATAAAATAGCTATGCAATTTTTCTCACAAATCTGATTTAGGCACACCTATATACATATGTTAGGATGTCTCACAAATTTTTTTTTGATTTTATAAAATGATTTGCTATTTTTAATAAGTGATACGAGGTAATGACCTGCAGTTGCACTTCTTTCTGAGTTCCGATTTCATTTAGTGAAAACCACCCACTTCGAAACCTTTTGAGCTAAAATGGTAAACTAGAAAGTGTTCAGGAACATCTTAACTTAGGTCTAGGGAATTGGATGGACACGTGAAGGTAAATAACGAGTAAAATACGGCCAAAAGAAGTTAAGTAATTTTTCAGTTTTCTAACAGCTTTGACATCCGAATATTAAATGAATAAACTGCACCAATTAGAACATGGAAAAAATATAAGGCTTACATATTTGAAATCTAGACTCGGAGTAGATAATTTTAGGCTTTTGAAATGCGTAATTTCATTAGAAAACGAGTGTTTTACGGACCTTTCAAGTTGACGAAACCGTTTTGAAAACCCTACTCGACGAGTTGGGCAATTTTACCTTGAAAACCTGATAAAAACGACCCAAGGCCTGTAGTTTTGGATAGTATACATGTCAAGATAAGTTTAACAACTCGAAACGCACAAAACAGGCCAATAATGAATGAGATACAAACCCGCAAATTTATACATTTTCTGTCCCAAAGTTTCTTTACAGCAGCCCCGTAATCGCTCTAAATGACCTTGAAAACCGTGTCTTAAAGATCGTTTGCCATCGTATTTTGAAACTTGACATTATTAGATAAATATAGAGACTTGAATGAGCAAAAACGGACTTAAAACAAAGAAGTTATGAGCATTGGGAGTCACTAAAAAACAACTTATTTATTTTCTGCACTAGTTTATATAGTCTTCAACGACTCATGTTCGAGCTTATTTTTAACGCACTTAAATTCGGAATCATAGGAAGCACTTTTATTATTCTTTCAGCCCCGCGGCACATTACATATAGATATTGGAGTCAAGCCAAACCGATAAGTAATGAACTATTTATAACAATTCAAAGTTGGCCGAAAAATCACTTTTATATACTTTTAATAAAACAACTATTTAACGTCAAGACTTGTGTTTTATTATATTTAGAGTCGTAAAACCTCATTACAAGTGTATAAGAGTCATTTTGCATATGCATATGTTACATATCATATTTTCTCAAACGACTTAAATTGTTAGGTCGCGGCTACGGTTTTGCCTCGTTGTGCGTGCCACTCCACTATTTTCGACACTTGTCATTTGATTGAGGTGAGTATACATGAACCCCCTTTTTTTCGGTTTACTTGTTTGGGGTGGAATGCATGAACTTAAACTTAAATTATATTGTTTGAACTTTATGACATATCTTTGAACCCTTTTGACTTCATTTGAACTCTTTGACATATTTTGAACCCTTCGACATATTTTGAACTCTTTTGACTTGACTTGACCTTTATAACTTGACTTGAACTTTTTAACTTGACTTAAACTCTTGGACTTAATTATGGATTTATGACTTGTTTTGAACTTAATGTACTGTACGTTCTTGACCTAAAGTCTCCCATGTTCGGAGCAGTCAAATTTAAGTCTCCCCTTTTCGGAGCAGTGCCGAGTCTCCCCTGTTCGGAGCAGTCTTCATTGATTGTATATAATAGTTGTTATGATGTACTGTTCGTACAAACAGTACATTCGCATTGTTAGTCCCCGATTGGTTTGCTGTTCGCACTCCAATTTATACGTACCGTTCGTACGGCCTCCTTGTGTGGGGCAGTAGGTAGTATGGATAGCGCTATTAGAGGTCGGCCAGCCTCTCGTTCCCCTATCTACGGAATGCATATTATTTACTTTTGGGGCATTGCCGCACACTTTATTATATACGAGGCATTTTTATTATAAATTCTCATGACCATGTGTGTATTAACTACCCGACGTCCTATTTTATTATGGAAATGTTTGTGAACTTATATGTTACAAGTCTTGTATGAGCGGGACTTGTAACATGATGGGTTGACAGGACATCTGCTATACGGATTTTCTCAAAAATGATTTTTGTACTGAATAAAACCTTGTACTCACCAACTATTTTCATAGTTGACCCGTTTTCTCATGCATTTCAGGTGATCGTTGGTAAGATTAAGTTAAGAAGACTTTTGAATAAAGGAGTCATCACGAGTCATCATTTAATGAAATGCTATCTTTTAGAAACCAACTTATGTTTTATTTGCCAAGGTCGGCTTGAACGATATTGTAACGTTGTACATTTTCTTTAAATTTTAATTATGGTATTGTACTATATCTCTTTGGCAATGTATATTGAATGTGTTGCACCTCGCGTTTCCGCCTACGGCAGGGTGTGACACATATGACCTAAGGGTATAGAGGAATAATTACTTGGTCGTTAAACTAGTGTTCAGAATAGCCAAAATAACATATTCTATATAGTATTTTAAAAATGTGACCATTATAACCTTCCAACAAGTCAACCACTAACTGAAGCTCAGCTCCGAGTTGAAGATAAAGACTTTTAGGATGAATCAAAAACCAATACTGAACTTCCAACAATACATTGTTGGGATGCCTCCAAAATAGTGCTCAAAGAGTGCGACTGATATAAAGGCATACTAAAGGCACAGTGTAACAAATCAGGCAAAGTATGACAGAAACAAGGCATCCTTAAACTCTAGTAGGGTCATGATGTAACACGGTTAAGAATGTATATGACGACATATAAAATGTATAACAACATAGACATTAATGCAAAAAGCATTAAATGCAATGCGCACACACACGACCGATGAATTTCATGTGACCTAGGGTTTGTGTCCAACCAAGCATGATTCAAGGTAACTACCCCCATCATTCCAACCAACACCTGCGCTTACATAAGTAATTAACGGTTCACTTAAATATGTGGACTTTATGGCTAATCTCGTACTTAGGCAATGTGTAAGGTATTTTGTGTTTATGTCCGAATGTAAAAACAAACATAGTAATCTCACCCCAAAGTATTTGAAAACAATCACAAACAATATAAAAGTGGTGATATGAAACTAACTCAAGCAAAGTAATAAAATATGGAATAGTGTGCACGGAAATTGAGGTACGATAGCTCTAACCGCAACCTAAAAGAATAATATGTGTTACGTCATGTAGTAATGTCGTGTATGTGATTTTATAAAATGTTATATCACTCATACATGTTTGCAATAGGGTTTAGTAGTTAAAATATAGTTACGTTGATGTTTTCTATTAGTGGTCGTTATATATCCTTTAAGTGACTTAAAAACTATTTCTCGTAATTAAATTATAGTTGTCTCGTTATTAAGTATTTTGAAAAGTTTTTGACTCGACTAATAAGTATATATAACACTCCACAACTTTCGTTTAGGTCTTTTTAGTTAATTTCAACTCCAGGGTGTCAAAAAACTATGTTTAATATTTCTAACAGCTTTTCATGACCTCCAAGGCTTCCGGTTCGCGAGGAGTTAGATAGAAGAGGTATTGATTTAGACTCGATTCTTTGCCCAAGTTGTAACAATAGTGTGGAAACGTGTGCGCATAGCTTGATCACTAATGATTTAGCTATGAGTGTGTGGGAAAATATTTTTAATTGGTAGAAGGTGGGGAGTGTTAATGCATTTTCGATTGATGAATTTTTTTCATCCAATGGAAATGTTAATGTTCCCATCTACATCTCTCGTGTGTGGCAAGCGATTATTTGGACAACCGGTTATTTCATTTGGAAGAAAGAAATTCTCGTGTGTTCGGTAATAAAGTTTCAAGTACTAATAAAGTGGTTCAATACATTCAACTTAAAAGCTACGAGTGGATTGTGAGAAGATCCAAGAAGTATAAAGAGATAAAATGGCAACAATGGCTTTGGGATCCTATTAAATGTCGAGTACAGTAATAGATATATGTGCTTCTGCAGTTTTGGGATGGCATGTTTTTTTGTCAGCAAAATGTGGCTGTAATATGGTAATTTGTTTTCAGTGTGTACAAAATGTGTCTGCTGCAAGTCCTGTTTAGGGCAATCTGGTAACTGTCATAATTTTAGTGTTTGTTTGGTCACTTGATGTCCTACTGGATGGCATGTTCCATTGTTTAATCGATTGTCATTTATGTGGTGGGTAATGTCCTTCTTTAGGATGGTCAATTTCAAGATGTGAGGTCATAGGAAAATCAGATCATTGGTTTTGGATCTTGTGGGTATGTTTGGTTCGTATACTTGTGCACTTTGGGTGCAGGTTTTGTTTTGGTCTTTTCGGTCTCAGCCTCTTTAATTTACTTGTTAAGGAGGCAAGATGCCTTTATTTTGTATTTTGGTTTTGTGATGTTGAATAGATTGTTGCATTTCTAAAAAAAATATATATATATTTCTAACAGCTTTCTAATAGAAAATAAAAGCTTTCAAAATTTTATTTCCCGCCAAAAACTTCAAGTCATAAATCCCTCGTTTTAACTCCGCTTTCTAAGTTTTAGATATCCCCTCGAAACATATTTAAGTATACTAACCTATTTTTAGTGTCTCGGCTAGTCGGTTTACCGTTTAAGGTCCGGTTTTGCCTTGTAAAAAGTTCCAACAGCAACTTATATTTTCAGAAAATAGTTTTCGTTGTCTAGACTTTAATCTAACGTAACTTATTTGTTATAAGTCCGTTTTTATCCGTTCATGCGACCACGTTTTCGTTATAAAGTCTATTTTCTATTTCTTTAGTCTAATCTTACTCCAACCTAACTGATTTTTCTGTTTTTACTCAAACTGGACAGCTGCATGTATTCCATTTCCCACATACAAGTATTGCTCTCCATAGGCTAGCTTCCTTGCTCCTCTAAGTCCTTGTAATGTGTTATAAATATGAGTACCACATCAATTGTCATACACCCAGGAATTATGCTTACGAGGAAAAGAAAACAATTCTATCATGAAGATACAAGAAGTGCTGGCGACATGTCCAACATCCTTTATCTTCTTCTGTTGCAACTCTGAGAGGTAGAGAGGATAGTTCCTCTTCCAGTGTCCTACCTCTTTGCAGTGGTGACAAGCCTGATCCTTTCAAGGAAGGGAAGGGTAAACAGGTTATGGCTTATCAACCCATGCCCAAGAAGTACCCTCCAAAGAAGAAAGATTTTACCCTTGCCTTTGTTCGCTTGCGGCTTGTTTGGCTTATTAATTATGCCACCTTGTATTGCTAGTACCTGAGGTGCAGGAGCCTTCTTGGGTAATCCCTTCTTATAATCAATAAGCATTGCATGCAACTCACTTATTGTCTTCCCCGTGCAATGCATGTTATAGTTGCACACAAATCCAGCAAAATCCTTATTAAGGGATCTGTTGATCAGGCCAACACATACATCTTGTGGAAGATGGTAGTTGAGACGCTTAAGTTGATCCAAGTAACTTTTCATCTCTAGTACATGAGTACTCACGGATTTACCCTCCTCCATTTTGCAGTCGTGTAGAGATTCAAGAAGATCATAGAGTTCTACACCTGCCTACTTCTCAAACATGGACTTCAGTTCTGTAAGCATACCATGGGGAGAATTATTTTCGAATTGTTTTTGCTATGCAAAATTCATACTGCCAAGGATAAGACACGCGACCTCATTATGACGATTATACTGAAGGTTCCATGCCGCCAAGACCTTATTAGTTGAGTCTTGGGGAGGGGCTGGAGGTACAGGTTGTTCCAATACATCTAGATCCACATATGTTGTTTTTAAGAGAATTAGTTTAAAAAAGAAGTCACATGAGACCAATCATAATAAAGGAATAGATAACCGGTTTCGTCCTGGTCTGCTGCACATATACAGTTTTAAAGGTAATTTCCAAACACCCCTTTGTATAATGCACACCATAGGCGTTTAAATGCCACATTAGAACTTAAGAAGTGTTCCTTATTTATTACAGGTACCTTTCTCAGCTGCTTTGGGTGCCTTATTGGGAGTCTATTTCTATGGCCACTTATGAATTGACCACTGCGTCTTTCAAGGTCTTCACTTCTATCGTAATAGGCTGCACTTAAAGTGGCTAAAAAAAGCTAAAGATGGAGTTAGTGGAGACATTGTATTACTCCGCTCAGAAATCAAGGTAAAGGTTGTCGCTATTTTGCTTTTTCATATTTTAATGTATTCGATGCATTTGCAATATGTAATATATGTAATGTGAAAATCGTCTTTTAAAATTTTGTAATTAGACCCTTGAAACTCAACATTAATAGGCGATTAGTTGCTTGCACCAACAAAAATACAATATTTCTTTACTTTCTTCTTATATTATTTGACTTAGTTGGAGGTGGGAGTTCATTTGTAAAACCGTGTATGTATGTCTCCCAAAATCTTCAACTTAGTGTTGCAATGTAGATACTCCAAAAAGAAGAAAGTATAAAATAACGATGAAACAAGACGTTAACAGTTTCAAAGGTGCAAGCTTCTTAACATTTCTTTTTATTTACAACTCTTCCCCCAGATTTGAAATTCTTATCCACAACCAGTGACTACTCTGAAGTTGGCATGCGGACATCATCTTATGGGTACATAGGAGGTCATTAAGGAAAGAGTATTTACAATTGGTAGCTTCATGAGGTATTTCATTATTCGGAATTTCTATAATACTAGTCATTTTAACATTGGTTTTTATTTACATTTCATAGTTTTATGACGATGCTTCTTACCATGTAACGAAATAAGATGTTAAAAAAAGGAATGAAACCGCATCACGATAAACTGATTGAAGTCGTCAGGTGCATATGTCAAAAAAATATAAAAAAAATACCAGTGAACAACTGCTTTTTTGTGGGGTGAAGGGCTAAAATTGGCACCCACGACACTCGAACCTGGGTCGCTACCCTCACTAACCAATGAGTGTTACTGATGCATTTAGACCTCTCATCATTTGTCTGTGTCAAGCAGTTTGTTGGCCTGTTAGGGTGACAATAGTTGCTGCACATGCCATCGAAAATAGACATGTACTAAAAAAACATACGCCGTCGTTAGTTTGTTGTGATCCTTTAGAGAGTAAGTCTTCTTTTCTCCGTCTTTTATCTTAGGTAACTGCAGATATGTTAGATTGACTACACAGATATGAGAATGCTCATATTGATGTAACTGCAGGTCTTTTACCAAACGCCAGAATATAAATGTTTCCAACAAATGATGCCACCTATATTAAGAATGCTCATTTTGCTGTAAATTAATAGAATTTGTTAATAGTATCGTTTTTTCTTTGTGTAGCTTACAGGGAAATGACAACAACTAGCGGGTCAGAACTAATGCACGGAAGTGCAGGCAAAAAGGTAATAACGCAACCTGAAAATACAAGCCTCAGTGAATTAAAACCAATAGCATAACATCTTTGAAGGAAATGCAGAAGTCAACGAGAAAGCACGAAACTAGGTTCGGCCAATAGCAAAACATCTTTTGTGAGCGATAATAGGAGAAGAAGTGTGTCATCAAAGTTATGCAACTCATGTAAATCTAATGTCTGTAATATATGTATATACTTTAATCATCTACTCTTTAGCAAAAAAGCCCGCCGCAACGCGCGGGTTTCCCACCTCGTTAATTAACTATGATGACGATGATTGTTCAAGTTTACAAGTACATATTTAGGTAATTATTTGTGGTTGTTTTGCAAAAAGATAAAATTGGGCTAATACTGGGCCTAATACTAGGTTTTAAAATGGGTTTATGTGAAAATACATATGTATTAGACGTTTAGTGAAATGGTGCCCCTCTTAAATTTAGGGCCTTGTGCCATGTCCCAGCCTGCCCTGACCCAAAACCGACCTTGGTTTTATACTTTTATTGATCGAACAACGTGATTATTTGACGAACCTTTTTATCCCTAGGTAAACTTAAGCACTAATTAAAGAGAATACGTGGTTTAGTGGTTATGTTTATTCTTTTTAATCTACGGGAGTACTGGGTATCTTTTTATTTTACCTAACCTTTAAATGAAAAAACTTAATATTTTTTGGAAATGCATGCCAACTTTAACTTGTTTCACACACAGTTTTAAACATATGAATAAACAAGTACAATATTACTAATGTTTCAAAAAAAAAAAAAAAAAAAAACTTTTTGTAAGATATAGCCCAACAAAATCAAAAAGATTCCTTGTGAGAAAATAGCATTGCTTTGAAACTTATACATCCATTGGCAGGAGACCATTTAGAGAAACCAAATAATTGTACGACGTAGATGGTGCGTGTATTTACCTCATATTTATTATTTCACAACCATTTTTTTTTGTTTTGTTGTGCAATACTTGTAGAATGCATGATAAATCTTTATCGATAGTAAAATAGTTATTGAGAGAAAAAAAGAAAAGACCTTACATTGGTCAAGTATTTCGCATCACGAGTTTGCAGTCGTACAACGACTAAGCGTCTAAAATATTCATATGTATTTTGGCTTTTTTTGGCGATCAAAGTGGCTTGCGTCACCGGGTTACTTTCATCGCCTTGTGTTTCTTTTCGTGTATACACGTCCTAACATGATTTCTTCACTTACTGACGCACATACATGCCGCAATATCTAAAATACCACACCTTACTTGCCAAACTAGCTTTACATTTAAAACATTAAAACACTAGTCGCTAATTGGCAATGGTTCTTGCATTTATATTTTAGTTTCGTCATTTGAAAAACTTATAGAGGAAGAGAGAAAAATTGATTTTAAACTTCACTAAGCACCCATCATATCGAAAGTTGGCGATCTTGCATCACAAACCGTCGCAGAACAAGGATGCAAGACTCGTTATTCATGATGTGATCTATAAAGTGCAAATCAACTCATTTCCTCTCGGTCATATTAACGTCTACTAGAAGAATTCCATATTATCGTAAATGTGAAGATATAAACAGATTAGTGGCACGAAATCCATGGTTGCATTAGGAAAACTTATGAATCATATTGATAAAATTAGATATCTTTGAATATCTTTATATGAAAAATATGTATCATTCCATTGATAAGTATAACCACCATTTGTAAGTAATTGATTCGTGTCTTAGCTAGCATAAAAAACGTCGCGCGTAACTAAGCTTCCTAAATCGCACATCAGTGTACAACGTTATGGCGTTTGGGTCCTCTTAAATATAGTCAAAAAGCATTATCAAGCACAAAACAAAATAGTATAGTACACAAGAAGACTGGGTGACATAGGGATAAAAATGTCAACAAATAACTTCTCATGTAAAAGTGGTAAATTGTAGGGGCAAAAACGTAAAAACGCTACACCACCTTCATTTCCATTTTGATGCTCTTCCTACCCCCAAATATTAAAGAAAATTAGTACTATAGTGAGTTTTGGTGTGTTATGTGTCTCTCTTACTTAGCGTTGCAAGGTACATAGGCCCACCAAATCGAAAAGATTTCACCATTAGAAAATAGTAATGCGTTTAAGTTGTATAAAGAGGGGCAGTGACTACCTTTTAGGTAAGTACTGTAGAATCGAATAACTAACTTAGTATTGTACTAACTCGGCGTTCAAAAAAAAATAAAAAAATCAGAGGGAGGTAGGGAGGGGGCACGGTGGCATGTGTCCCTCATCCCAAAAAATTTGCAGTGTAAAATTTATAGATTTTTAATTTTTTTTTTTGTCATTTGCCCCTTCAAATATTTTTATTTTTCATGAAGTTGAGATGAAGATTTTGAAAATAAATATGAACTTGTTGATTTAGAAGAATACTTTCTTTGAAAGAGAAAAGAAACAATATAGTATTAATTTATTTATTAATGGTGTATGTGGTTAGTGGTCACGTGGGGTAACTGGGTAAGAAATTAGATAATTATTCTCTGTGGAAAAGTTTGTGATGGAATTCAACAAGTTCAAAAGTNAAAAAAAAAAAACGTAACTATCCTTTGCGTCTTTACGTGTACACCAAAAGCTTTTGCAATTGCTATCCGACATTTTTTGTTAAGTAGCGTATGAATTAAAGAAGTTATATTTCCAGTTAAAGGAACTCATTTTCAATTGGTTTATTAAATATTAGTAACGTATTAAAGTATATTGTCATTATACTATTTATTTATAAAATTAGTGTTTGTAAAGATATATTTTTACAGATTCACTTATTTTTAATTGTGACAAATTTTTCATGTACAAATCATATTTTTTAGGAAACGTTGACTATAATAAGATAACTAAAAGGATATGTGTTTTACTTGAAATTATCAGTTTTCTCTCCATATTGTAACACTATATTTTGTTAACTAAGAATCAGGGCGGAAATGAGCCGCCTAGGTAGGCTAGGTTCAAAACCCCTAAAAGATAGTTTATTATTTATTTACAAAGTGCATTTCTTACTCGAGAGGTCCAAGATATTCGAAACTCAAAACCGGCCCTGAAGTTGAG
Organism: Artemisia annua; assembly: GCA_014162995.1. Classification (NCBI taxonomy): domain Eukaryota; kingdom Viridiplantae; phylum Streptophyta; class Magnoliopsida; order Asterales; family Asteraceae; genus Artemisia; species Artemisia annua. The sequence goes on along the minus strand of LBNU01004182.1, from coordinate 39,520 downwards.
TAACAAATTTATTTTTTTCATTTCTTTTAATTCAGTGTTATGAAAATGATAACCCACAATAAGTCTAATACCCACAAAATATGACATGTTAACTCAAATAAGGTGTTTAAAGTCTAGTATTGTTTTCATATGCGTTGCTTTCTCTTTTTCAGCTTGACGTATAAAGAAAAAAGATTTTTTATTGCCCCATTTCAAAATTTTTTCTTGCTCATCTCCTGATAATAATTCACTTTGCTTATAAACATGTATAGTTTTAGATCCGCCACACGCGCGAGATATTTCTTTCTCGTTGTGTCGCACAAGTATTATAATTCCATATGATGTATATGGTCTTTTGAGTTTCCTAGCGCATGCCGGAGCCAAGAATTCTTGATATGTAAGTGTCATGGTGATGGAGTAACTAATGCTAGTCGCGGGAACTTTTGATACAAATGCCAAGAGGTGAGGTTGCAGTATCATCTTAACATGTTACATAAATACCGAGATTTGTATGTTGCAAAGAATCTTGCAGACATTTATGCACAATGTCAATACTTAAAACCAAAGCTAGTAAAAGACCCCATAAACCTCCAATAGTTGTTTAGCTAAAAAAAAAAAAAAAAAAAAAAAAAAAACGTTTGTTTTTAATCTTTTTACGAGATATGATATATCCAATCTTAGAGCATTGGGTATGGCGGCGTCAAACCCACGCCATTCGCATGTGGACACCAAATGTCTTGAGCCAACACCGATTCACTGTGTTTAAATTTTCTCTACAAGGACTAGTAATTTTACTTACTTGTAACTATAAACTCACACACACCCAAGTTACACCAGACAGTTATATGCTCGTTTTAATTATGGTTTGTGGAGGGCCTTTCTTTGGAGACTTACAGTGATGACTCGCTGCTTTACCCATTTGATTTGGTGGTTTGGTTTGTACTCGGCAAAAGTGGTTTCCTCTTATGCTTTTGTGGCCTCGTGTGACAAATTGTATTTTCAGGTCATCATTTAACTTTAAAATTTTACTATTCATTCCCGAGAAAGTTACTATTCATCCTCGTTGTTTTCAGTATTCATAGTTTTTTCTTAATCAAGTTTTTATTAACTTTGTGTTTTAATTGGATATATCATATGAGTTGCGATCCTTTGAAAAGTGAAAAAGATTAAAAAGTCTAGAAAGCCACTAAGCTAGTGCCATGTGTCCTCCACCCACTCCTTCCCTTTTTTCTATAATATTTTCGGTTAGGGGGCATTTTGGTCATTTGACCCGTTTATTTAATTCCACCTTAAATTTCAAACGCACATTACTCTCAAAGACAAACTTTTAGAAAAAATCGATTTCATCAAAATTTTTAAAATTTGATTCTCTTTAATTTGGTATAAATCTTTTTAATTTTTTCGAAACTTTTTTTTGACATATTCATTGGGTCATGAATTTCTTGATGTATTTGCTATTTTCGACCCTATTTTTAACCTTAAAAATTGCAAAATCATAAAATACTTAAAACACAAAAGTTGTAAATTTTGATTCACTCTTTACACATGTTTTTGAATCACTCAAATCCGATGTCATATGAATAAGATATCACACGTTAAAGATGACGTTTTAGTCATATTTGTTGCACACAAGGTGTTTGATGAAATGTCTAGCTTATATTTTTAGTATTAAAATTGCGTTAAATGGTCTAATTTTTGTCTCACAATGCATTATTAATAATTTTATTAATGTAACATTCAAAAAGTGATGTTTTTTTAATCATTATTATTTTTAAATATACATTTAGTTCATCAGATACGTTATTAGGTTCATCAGTTAGGTTATTAGGTTCATCAGTTAGGTTATTAGGTTCATCAGTTACGTTATAGGTTCATCAGTTATAGGTTTATCAGTTATAGGTTCATCAGTTAGGTTAGAGGTTCATCAGTTAGATTATGTTTTGTTCATAATCTAACTGATGGACCTAATAACATAACTGATGAACCTAATAACCTAACTGATGAACCTAATAACGTAACTGATGAACTAAATGTATATTTAAAAATAATAATGATTAAAAAATATCACTTTTTGAATGTTACATTAATAAAATTATAAATAATGCATTGTGGGACAAAAATTAGACCATTTAACGCAATTTTAATACTAAAAATATAAGCTAGACATTTCATCAAATACCTTGTGTGCAACAAATATGACTAAAACGTCATATTTAACGTGCGATATCACACTCATATCATATCCGATTTGAGTGATTCAAATTTCTTGGTAAAGAGTGAATCAAAATCTACAACTTTCGTGTTTTAAGTATTTTATGATTCGACAATTTTCAAGGTAAAAAATAGGGTCGAAAATAGCAAAAACATCAAGAAAATCATGACCCAATGAATATGTCAAAAAAAAAAAAGTTTCGAAAAAATTAAAAAGATTTATACCAAATTAAAGAGAATCAAATTTTAAAATTTTTGATGAAATCGATTTTTTCTAAAAGTTTGTCGTTTAAGAGATATATGCGTTTGAAAATTGAGGTGGAAAAGAAAAAACGGGTCAAAAGACCATATTACCCTGAGTGGATTTTATGTATAATTTAGAGTGGGGACACGTGTCACACTATGAATGGCTTTCTACACTTTTTAGTTTTAATCACTTTCTAAAGGATCGGATATCCCAAACGATATATTTTGAAAAAAAATTTGGTATTCCAAAAGCCCAAATCCAAATCTTTACCATCATATTTCTAAGAAGGAAAGAATTGAAAAGAACTTAACCAAACACCCCCAAAATCTCACAAAACACTTCCCTTCGCCCCTTTCACTCCCACGCGTTTCCTCCATCTCAATCTTCCCCACTTATAAACTCATATTTCACTTCGGGATCCATCATCACCTCAAACTCCCCAATTTTTATTAATTCTAAACCTACTTTATAAACAATCACCCAATTAGTTATAATTTATAACGTTTAATAAATATGGATATAGATTATAACAATAAAGGTGAAGAGCCGGGTTGTAGCCTTGACCCGGACTTATTACAGCTTAATGAAGTCTCTCCTTTAGCTATTAAATCGAATCCTTTCGTTGCTGAGAATTTATTTGACCAGTGGCTTTCACTTCCTGATACCTCTACTTTGGTATAGCTAATTTAATCGAATACTTATTATTATTATTATTATTATTATTATTATTATTATTATTATTATTATTATTATTATTATTATTATTATTATTATTATTATTATTATTATTATTATTATATATATTGTCTAAACTAGGGCTTATAATTTGTTAGTGATTGTTTTATAAAAGTGTTTGGTAACGCGGTTGTAGCTGTAATTATAATGTGTAAAATAAAGTAAAAGTAGCATTAGAAAAAGTATATGCAACGGCTAACCGAAGCTTTGGGTCCTAAATGCTCTGAAACTCTCCGCGGCAAACATATTTTATTGAATAGTATAATTAGCGAGTTACTTTGTCGCGTATTTGATGAGTTTTTTTTGGAAGAATGTAGATTAAGTGATTGTTATATAATATATTGCCTAAACTAGGGCTTGTAATTTCTTTATTTCTGTTTGGTGAAACTAGTAGTCGTGGTAGCTGCTTGTTTTATAAAAGTGTTTGGTAACACCGTTTTAGCTGTAATCATAATAAGTAAAATAAAGTAAAGTAGCATTAGAAAAAGTAGCTCTTAAGTTGCAACGGCTAACCGAAGCTCTGTGTCCTAAAAGCTAAAAGCTAAATGCTCCGAAACTCTACGCGGCAAATACATCTTAATAGAATAGTATAAATTAGCGAGTTACTTTGTCGCGTATTTGACGAGTTTTTTTGGAAGAATGTAGATTAAGTGGTTGACGGACTATGCTATCGTTTGATTACACTCAATAGAATGAAATAGTTGTTGTTTGTTAAGTTGCGGTGTATATGTGGCCTAAATTAGGGCTTATAAACTTTTTTACTTAGTAAGATAGTTTTATTTACCGAGTTACGTTGTCGAGTTTTTTGCTAGACTGTAGTTTAAGTGGTCGACGGTGTGACATATTGGACTATGCTATCGTTTGGTTACTTGATAGAGTGAAATACTTGCTGTTTGTTAAGTTGTATGGCCTAAACTAGAGCTTATAATTTGTTTACATAGCGGGATAGCTTCCTTTAGCTTCGCGTAATGACGAGTTGGTTAGAAGATTAAGGTTTAGGTGGTTGACAGTGTAACGTATTGAACTATGCCATCGTTTTGGTTTTCACTGAATAGATTGGAATAGTGGCTGTTTATTAAGTTTTATGGCCTAAAGTAGGGTTTAGAAATTGTTTACGTAGTAGGATAGTTTAAACTGGCGAAATTTTTGGTAGAATATAGTTTAAGTGGTTGATGGCATGACATATTGACTATACTAGCGTTTGTTTACACTTAATAGAGTGAAATAGTTGTTTGTTAAGTTGTAGTGTATATATGGCCTAAACTAGGGTTTATAAATTGTTTACTTAGTATGAATGTATTATAGTTTAAATTAGCGACTTGATGAATTGGCGAGTTGTTCGTAAGGATGTACTTTAAGTGGTTGAGGTGTGTAGCACATGGAATAATGGTAATGTTTGGTGATTAGAGTTAAATGGTTGAGTATATGGGTGAGTTAGGCTGTGGTTGCCATGTTATTTGGTATCTGGTTATCGGTTAGGCAGATGATTGCAGTTTGGTGGTTATTTCGTGCTGATTTACTTTTAAAGTTTGGTTTATCCTTTTATAAATTATGTGTGGTATTGGAGTCATCCACTTCATTGTGTTATGATAATCTTTGTTCTGCTTTGTTATTTTTCCCTATCACTATTCATCTCGTCAGTATTATTTTATCAAATGCATGTTAGTTTTCTTTTATTTTGTATGCCTTTATGGAAATGGTGTTCCGGTCTTTTGTTGGATTGTTGGTTATTGTAGATATCACAAAAGGCGCATATGACAAACAATTCACTTTATGCATAGACTTGTAAATATTTTGAGTTCTACTTTTAGTAAGCAAGGTAGCTTTTGAGTCTAAAGTTATTCCAGAAGGTCAAAGTTTTTTCTTTCAAAAAGTTTAGACAGTTTGGAATGGCTTTGTTCAGCTTTGATTTGTATCACGAGAATCACTTTCATTGATTTAGGTTTGTTCAAATGTTTGAGAAATTTATTCACCATATTTTCTCTATGAATATAGGTAAAATCTTTAATTAACAATGCTAAGGCGGGTGTACCATTAAATGTGTCTGGATCAACTAACAGCCCAAAGGCTACTTCTGGCAATGCGTTACCTTCCATGTTTGCTGCTGGCAGTACACCTCCGCTGTCGCCGAGAAGTTCTTCTGGTTCTCCTCGTATTTCAAAACATAGAGGCCCGTCAGTTTTAAGTTCTCCCTTGAGATTGGTGAGCGAGCCAGCAAAAGAGTTGATACCGCAGGTTTGACAGAAAAACCAACCTGGTTAAAATTCTTATTTTGTTTGTATGTGCCATTTATTTTGTCATTTGATTGGGTTACTGGCCTATCGTGTATGAATTTTTAAAGTGCTTTCTTCAACACTTAGTTTTGACTGAAGTACATGCAATGGTTGCAGTTCTATTTTCAGAATGGCCGCCCACCACCAAATGAAATAAAAGATAGATGTCTGTTTCGGATTAACCAGTTTTTCTATGGTCATGCAGAAGGACTACAATTACACGGTAAGGTGTCTCCCTAATTGTAATTACATACGTATACTATACCATGCACCATTTTCTCTTAGAATATTGGGTATATGGACAGTTTACCTCATCTAATTTTGCATTGAATGGTTAGAATTCAAACCTGTGACAAAGGAAATATGCAAGCTGCCATCATTCTTCTCTACCGCACTTTTCAAAAAGATTGACGTAAATGACACTGGCGTTGTGACCAGGTATATTCTAAGCTTTTATGTGTTCTTTTTTTTTTTTTTTTTTTTTTTTTTTTTTTTTTTTTTTTTTTTTTTTTTTTTTTTTTTTTTTTTCTAGGCTAAAATTCCAAAATATAGGCATAGAGCTGCTGTGAAAATGTGAAATAGATGCGCCCATTGGCAATTGAATTAGAAACACAAAAGGGAAGAAATTACATAGGTATACTATGGCTCTGACTCTTAAAGTTGGAGCTGACATGGTGTGGTCTACCTGTTAAGTTAGCTGTTACGCTTCACAAGTCTTGGTCAACATTAATGATAGTAAAAGCTAAAACTGGAAATTTTTAAAAGGTGAAGGCTATAACCAATATTGACGAAATGATCATATGATTACTTCAGAAAAAAGAAGTGTCTCACCTTGTTGAAATGATTTCGATACAGTGTAATTTTTTTTTTTATTATTATTTTTTTATTTTTTTTTTTTTTTTATTTTTTTTTTTTCTTATATGTTCGTGGCACTCTAAGATGCATGCTGTTATACATAGCCCTTCACTAATTTGTCCCTGATGGAATAGGTTGACGCCAACTGCACTAGGGGTATTTGTTTGATAGTTTTAGGGGTTGTTACTAAATTAAGTGGTTTAGATAGAAGGTTCTTAATTAGCTTCTTATAGGGGAGAGAGAAGCTTTAACGAGTCTCCCAATTAAGAGAGATTAAAGGTTTTGGGCCCACATTCCTCCCACTAAGAGAAAAGTAAACAACCCCTTAGTTTTCTGGGGAAATATCACCAGGTTTAATTGAAACATCAATGTATCTGGGAAGGAATTTAAGTCATTGAAAGAGGACCATGTATATCTGGTTAACCAATATTTTGTTTTCTACGTTTCATCTATGGGGGATGGATTATGTGCACATTCAATTTAATTGTAGAGGTAACCCTTGTCCCTACTGGTCAGAATACTAGAATTGGTTCTGCTATATCTACAGCTCTATACAATCCAATTGCAAAATCAAATTATGTTGGAACTGTGTTGTAAAATTTTTTCTTGTATAATCTTATTGCTACTGATTGAAATTGTGCCATTTACTTAAAATTTTTCTAAGTTTGTCTTAACATGTCTGCAGGGATGCCTTTGTTGATTACTGGGTTCACAGCAACATGCTAACAAAAGATATAGCTACCCAGATATTTACAGTATTGAAGCAGCCTGATTTGAGATATCTAACTCATGTATTCCTCCTTACTCAATCCCCATCATTGTCACTGGGCTTATATGGTTAATAGAAATTGAGTTTTTGCAACCGAGCTTATAGAAAAATTTCTTTTAAAAAGGAACGTGACAGCTTTCCTTTTGACTGATGTTACAATTTGAATTATGAATCTGAGTTTAGCATACGTTGTTCTTTTTCTTGAATGAAAATATCTTTGTTTACGATGCACCGTGTTTTCTTTCAGAAGTACTGTATATTTGTTTCTGAGCATTTGTTTCTATAGGCCAATTTTGCCATGTGATATGATTTGTCGGTATACTTGTACTTGGTAGAAGTTTAATGAGGTGTCCTTTCTTTGTTATGGTGGTAAACAACTTGCAATAGGAGGACTTCAAACCCATACTTCGTGAGCTTTTGGCAAGTCATCCAGGTCTGGAGTTCTTACAAAGTACACCTGAATTTCAGGAGAGATATGGTATGTTCTTATTCATTGTTATTTTTGTATATAGGCAAAGTGGGGAGAGAATAGTTATCTTTCTATATTTCTTGCTTAATTGGGTTTGTTCTGTCTAAAACTATAATTCATTTTATATATTTACAACGATCTGCTTTATATGACCCATATAAAGTTGTGTTGATTAATGACATTAAAGCATCTAGTAAACTGGAAAATGTTTGTGCATAAAATCAATGTAGGAAGTACATAAAAAGATGGATTTCCCTGATCGTGCAAGAAACAACTGTGCTTAGCCTGCAGTAATGAGATTTTTTTAGCTTCTATTGACTGTAGAGAGAATTTCTCTGATACAGCTGTTCTAGATATGTGGGATGCGGTTTCTGTTAGTCAGATTTTGGAGGTTTTTCGGGCAGGATGGCCTGTTACTTGCTGGTTGCTTACTACTTTACTAACGCATTTACTCAGATGATAGGGGTCTAACACCCTTTTAAAAATTTTCACTATTGTTTTCTAGTTTGATCTACTTTTGCTGAGTAACTGCCATATCAGTTCGAAATGTATTAATTTTTTCTAAGAAAACCAGTTCTTGTTAGTTTTGTTTCATCGTACTTGATTCAGGCAAACTGACATGAAAAAAGTATATCACAATATTTACTAACACATGCTTTTATTGTGATGGCCAGCCGAAACAGTGATATACAGAATATTTTACTATGTGAATAGAGTGGGCAATGGTCGTCTAACCCTCAGGGAGCTGAAACGTGGAAATTTAATTGCTGCAATGTTGCATGCGGATGAAGAAGAGGACATAAACAAAGTTTTGAGGTATTAAGCTTTTATATTAACAAATGAGAATGTTGAGTTGCTGATAACCATTCGTTGGGCACAAGCTAGTGAGCTACATTCCCCTACACCCTATATAAAAACTGGCCTAGCTGTATTACTCTTATTGTAGAGCTCACAAACAACAGCATAACCTGTAATTCTGTAAATAGCTTAATATAATTTACACTGTAAAACAATGGGTGATTTCAGTTTGACCGATTGAGATTTTACAAGGATCATGTTCCATTTGTTTTCGAACAAGGGGTTACATAAGAAATTCTTAACTGTTACATAATAAACTGTTTTTGGATAGGTCATATCTTTTGTACACAAAAGTTACAATATATTGTTTATGTTGAATAGTAAAAGTTGTACCTTCATGCTGTTTTGTGAACTAGTACTTGATATAGCAAGTATTCCTGCATTCGCACCTATAAATGTATGCACTTTGCTGTGTTTTAAAAGGACATCAAGTACCAACTATTTCTTTCCGTTTCCTATTATGTTGTTTGGCTCACATTTGAATTGCATTAGTTCACTATAGTATTTGTCTTGCTGGTTTGTGTCATATCGGGTCATTGTAAATAACGTGGATTGCTTCACTTAGTCATCATTTATTCATTAGCAACCAAGTTGGCTCTATGCAGTTTAGCAGCTCTTTTGTCCCTGTATGGTTGTTGTTCCTTTTTAACTGTGATGTTTTCAACATGTATCATGTCTTAGTCAAGAACTATTATATAGCCGTACGGTGTCTGTTATGAATGCATAAATGCCAATATGCCATTAGTTGATATAAAAGAAAAAAGGTCTATGAACTTAAGGATTATCTACCATCTGATCCTCATAATAACTTTCATGTCAAATAATGAAACTGTATTAACTTTATTATTATCTGCAGATATTTCTCTTATGAGCACTTCTATGTGATCTATTGCAAATTCTGGGAGTTGGACACAGATCATGATTTTTTGATAGATAAAGAGAACCTTATAAGATATGGAAACCATGCATTGACCTACAGGATCGTTGACAGAATATTTTCCCAGGTTTGTAATATACTACTTATTAGAGTATGTTATTAAAAATTTGTTTTCATTATAATTTTTTACCTAACTTTTTGCTTAAACTCTTAACCTTCAGGTTCCAAGAAAGTTCACCAGTAAGGTTGAAGGGAAAATGGGATATGAAGATTTTGTGTACTTTATTTTGTCTGAAGAGGATAAATCATCTGAGCCAAGTCTTGAGTACTGGTACGATTTCTTTTTCCCCACTTGATATACCCTTGACGCAGTAGGTTTACCGCTTGTAAATTTTAGTAAGGTCTTTATTGAAAACTAAAAAGTAAGATGACATATGGCTATTCAATTGCTATATAATAGCAAAAGTTGGGTGGTCCAACATCCAAACTCCGAAGTACTATGACTATTTGACTTTGGAATTCAAAACTTTGAAATTTGAGGCGACCAGCCTCTGATGCTGTAAAGCTTAGCTTCAATATCTAAAGCTGTTTCTGCAATCTTATTGTAATTTTTTATTTTGTGTTTTCTAGTGATTCATTATATAGGGCTGTGTCTTCAACTTCTCTTGAAAAACATAATTTTGTATCAGTGACTTAAGAAAGAAACAATTTATTTTCAGGTTCAAGTGCATAGACTTGGATGGAAATGGGATCCTGACAAAAAATGAGATGCAATTCTTCTACGAGGAGCAGTTGCATCGCATGGAATGCATGGCTCAAGAGCCCGTTCTTTTTGAGGACATCTTATGTCAGGTAGTTGACATGGTTGGACCAAAGGTACGTAGTATCAGTCACCATATTACTTTTTTTCTTTCTTTCTTGTGTTTTGATCTTCTTATTTTGTGCTTTACGGGTTTCAGTCCCTTTACGTATATTGTTAAATGAATTATATCTCTAGAATGTAGCTTTTAGCTTGCATGTACATAAGTATATTTAACTTCCTACTTTTGTATATATTCAAATCCAAGAAGCTCGTGGTATCTTCATTAAAGTTGGCTGCAAACAAAGTCATCTGCATTAACCTAAAATTAATCTAGAGATTTACAACTATATCTAATATTCACGAAAGATGAAATTGATAACTGTTGTAACTAGAGCCTCACACATTTTTTCTCTAATGAGAATGAATTATAATCTTCTAAGTTGTATAAATTTGTCGAAAGATATTGAGCATCTGTTCCCAAGCAATATGGTATAACTGGTATAGAAATTTGCATTATATTAATATTCATGTTTTCTACCTTTTGATATTGCAGGATGAGGGCTATTTCACTCTTCGTGACTTGAAAGGAAGCAAACTTTCTGGAAGTGTCTTCAATATCCTGTTTAACCTTAACAAGTTCATGGCCTATGAAAGCCGTGATCCCTTTCTCATTCGTCAGGTATCTCTTTCCCATCTCTACTAAATGAGTAAATGCAGATATAATTACACTTCTGCTATATCTGATCCTCACTAAAAACATAAAATTAACACTTTATTCTGATCAGGAACGTGAGAATCCAACATTGACAGAATGGGACCGATTTGCACATAGGGAATACATTAGACTTTCAATGGAGGAAGATGCTGAAGATGCATCCAATGGTAGCGCAGATGTATGGGATGAATCTCTTGAGGCCCCCTTTTAATTGAGGTATTTTATGGAATTATACATTTTACATGCTGTAGATGAATACATTACCTTTTTATATGTGAGAATGAACTACGCAATTGCTTTCCATTCCTATAGTCATAGGACCTATTGGTGCTATGTAACCCTTCACAAATGTCGATGTAACATGCTATAAACAGGTGTTCTGCATGAAATTCCTTTGAACAATGTGATCATTATTATTGTTAATTTCAGTAAGGTCATTGTTAATTGAGTCAGTAAACTGAGTTTTTATTTTATCGAGATGCTCCACTTGGTTTGATTGTTAAATTATCCTTTGTTGCAGACGAGTTTAAACATTCTTTGTGTGGGTGCTCAACAGAAGGCTGCAAAGCTTTTCGACCAGTCACTGAGTATATGATGAAGCTGAAAGGATTAATCTTCACAGGGTACATCTGCTGTAAAGTACAGAAAAAAAATTATTGATTTTCCAGCTGCGAAAAGGGGTTTTCAGTTTCCGAGTTGCATGTTGGTAGAAGTGTTTTGAATTCACTCGGATACTCAGGTGATTTAATTAGAAAAATTGCATTGCTCTGGAAACATTTTGCTTTTTATCATTTTCCCTTCAATCAGTTTAGGAAACTGCTTTCACTCTTCCACACAAGATGTTACGATAACATCTTAAAATATGTGCATTAACATTTTCTTTATAGCATAGGCTGGCGAGGTTACTAGTTCTGATTCTACTTTCTATCTTTGATGTACACTTGTTTTTTGATCCCACCTGGATATATTTGTTTCGATGTCAATTGAGATTTATGTTATGTATGTAATGTTTTAATGAATGGACGTAGATAAAGTGGCACTAGTTTTTTCTTATTTATTCTGCAAGATTTCTTTTTGTATAAGTTGTTTGTTTGGCTAACAATTCAACTAACAGATGTACATTGAGTGACTTAAGAATATTCACATTGTTAATGCGTTTCTCAAGTTTTTAACAAAATCAACACGTATTTTCTTATGGGCAACTTCAAGATTCATGATCTGTGGTTTTCATATTTGAATAATTATTTACTTTTAAGGTTGGCTTATTTGCTTCATAACGTTATTATAAAGAGTTAGGCGTGATCTTATTGATGTAAAACCCTAAGATTGTGTGCACTTGTTTCTGTTGAGGGGTATTTCTAACTTAAAGAAGGCTGTAGAATGTGGACATTCTTGTTAATATATTGCAAGGATCATTGATTGTCGAAATGATAGATTTGGCCGTTTGGGGAATTGGTGAATAATCTCTTTTTGTTGGGAAATTTTGGCAATTTTTTACTATAAAAGACGTCAAGATTTTTTTTTTTTTTTTTTTTTTTTTTTTTCATATGTATACACTTGCCTAAGGCCCGGCCGTTGGCAGGCTAGCTAAAAGTTTTATTGTTAAACATAAAAAATCAGTACAAACATGATGTAAAAATTTAATAAGCTAAAATTTATAATATTGGAGTTAGGATCAAATAAGAAGAATAATAAAAATAAGAAGGATAAGAAGTAATCACAACCACACAATCTAGATGAAGGACAAAAATAGACTTCTTTGTACACGACGTTAGTTGTGTGATTGCAATGGTTGCGATCTTTGTCACAACATAAAAATTTAATGCCCTTCTTGCTCTTTACCCGTATGCCTATTTTTCCTGGACAACAATACAACTTAACCTTCAGCAAAAGGCCTACACAACAAAGACGAAAACAAACACAAAAAACTCAGTGTCAAAATGTTACTAAGTGGGTGTTTCGGACTCTATTAAAGGGCTTATCAGCTTACGATATGCAGTTATGTGTTAAAAGAAAACTTTAAACTCCTAATCTACTTATTCTAAAGAAATAGTCACTCACACATTAGTAGATTGTACATACGAAGTAGTTTATAAAGCGGATAAGCAGTTTCAAAGAGGCAATCACAAATACCCCTTAATTACAATCAATCTGGAGCAAATAAATACAAAGGAAAATTCTAACCTGTTGGGGAGTGTAGACCATGAGGAATCTGCCTGAATTATGCCAAATATTACCTGAATAAATTTAATAATGCCAAATATTACCTGAATCAATTTTGCTCGAATTGAAAGGCTATAATCATGCAGCTTTTCTATTGCATAGTCTCTATCATACTTCTTGTCTTTTCCACATAATTCATATGCAACAACAATTATTCCGCTCATAACCTAAAAAATTGTTGCATTAATTTTTTTTTATAATGTTATAATTTCTTAAACAATTTTTAAAAATGCATAATTGATACAAAAGTGTGGCTTTGAAGTAGCACCTTTCGCAAGATATTTAAGAAATCCGCAAGATACTTAAGGTAGAAAATTCTTACCAGACCACATGACCACACTTATTTTTCTCACGTCATTAATCTGCAAAGATTCATTAATGTAACTTTGTAGAGCCACATGAATTTATGACTTCAAATGATTTCTTATATAAACATATAACTGAAAGAAGTACACAATTGCTACCGGATAGATTATAGATATGTCACCTAACACCCAACCCGAGTTCCCCCCCCCCACCCAGTTTCGAACCATTACTCTCAACCACCCAACTCGACCACTTTATTACGTACCTTAAGTTCATCAATTGCAATAGTGACATTTGAAGAGCTACGCAGGAAGTAGTTTTTGAATTCAATCCTTAAACCAAAAGAGTTCTTCAAACATTTTTGTGGGTCAATCATCTGAATATCCTATTGTTACAACTCTAAACAGCGAACGCACATCTATACACCCCCTTATACATAACACCCAATAACCATGATAGCTGCTAAAAACTTAATGCGTGAGAGTTTCTAACATACCTGATCAATTCCACGTATCTTCATTCTTCATAACAACAGACTATAGTTTTGACTGAGTGATTAACTGAAACATCTTAAGGAAATGATATTGCAAATTCCAGGGAGATTAAACATGCAAAACTATTTCTCGGAAAAAATTTACTTGGGACGATGAATATGTCATGATCTGATTCTATAGCAAACACATATATTGAATTAATAAAGATGCATTTGATAGCTGTAACAGATTAGACGGCGATTTGCCAGCTGCCACAGGATGAGGCTCCCCGTCTCTTAAAAGTGCCCGAGCATAGAGTTCACCTAAAGATTAACATAAGTAATTATACAATCAATATATGCATCAAACAATAAAAGCAGAGATATTATCACTTGTTGTATTATCTTCAAGTCTGATAATACACTCTTCTCCCTTGCTTACCACCTTCATTGTTCCCTCCTAAGCCCATTTGTTTATATCCAATTCATCAGCCCTATAACAAAGCATACACCGTTAAGTCCACATCCCCAACGCAAGGGCTGTCCTACTCGTTAATTAGGCATATTGCATAAATCAATAAGTTTCTACAGATCTTCTACATGTCAAAACTTATATTAAAGTTAGACAATAAGCGTGTTTGGATGTGTATTGACAAATAAATAATTATCATTTACATCAGTAGCTGATGCGCGTGGATTGCAACACGCACTNCTTCATCCGCCATAGTGACAAATGAAAATGGTTTTTTACAAACAAAGGGCACAAAGAAAAAGATAGACTAAAGAGATCCTAGCAAAATAAAATAAAATCTCACTAGAAAGGAGTCTAGTGAGTAGACCTATCTAAGAATAAAATCTAACCTAAACAATAACTATTCTCCGGCAGCGGCGCCAAAAACTTGATGCGCGTGGATTGCAACACGCACTACGTTTTACCTCTCGAGGGATCTCAAAAAGCTTGCAATCCCCACCAGGCAGTGTACCTGACCGATGTAGTATAGTGTAGTGGCAAGTACCGGGGGATTGATCGTTCTCTCACAGGGAATAGTGTTCGTTAGGCTAAAGGCTACTCTAATCTAGGTCTAAGGGTGGATGAAGATTCTTTTTGTATTTTTTATATTTTATGAAAGCAGTAAAATCTCTGGTTTTGGAGGATAGGGCGGAATTAGTTGCTAGTCAACTAACCCAAGTTATCTACTTCTAAGCTACTTATATTTTTGTATTTTTTTGTTTTAGAGAAAATCAGTGGTGGAGAATAGTGTTTACTTAGATTTCATTACTCCCTAACTATCTTTTACCATGTAATTAGTATGTTGAGTTTGCGTGGATGACGGGTGTATTCCTAACAAGTCGTAGGGAGTGCGTTCAATTCCCTAACTCTATAAGTTCCTACCTCACTCTATGACGATACGTCAAGCATCCTATCATGAGCTCACCGATAGCAACCTATGCATGAAATACTACCTTAAAATCGATAACGCACATACGATTCACGTTTCTAAAGACGTTCAAGCTTGTTACCGTATAGGAGATTAGCCAGTTTTCTCTAGTCTAACGTAGATGAAACATTCACCCAAATACAATCACAACATACACATCACATGATAATCAATAGTTAGGTTTCATTAGATCTAAGCAAACACAAAGTAAATTAGCCTAGCATGTTAAAAGAAAGACAAGTACAAGCATAAATCACACAACACATAGACATATTGTATGAATAAAGACTTATCTTGGATTAAACATGCAAGTTAGAGGGGTTAGGATACCCTCTAAGGTCACTAATACACGAACTAGGGTTTAACCCTAAAGTTCTTCACACCAAAATTCGACTCTAGTTCTCCAAGGTTCTTTAAAGTAAAGAAAAATCGTTCTATATATATAGAAAACGCGGGCTGACGGCGTCAACCCAATAGGTGACGTCGTCAGCTCGGCGATTAGGGTTTTCAGATAGCCTTCCTTGACGTGGTCATAATTGCTGGTTCCAGATCTGACGGCCTTGGTTGACAGCGTCACCAATTTGCACTACGAACTCTCTGGCCCGTCACGAGTATTTTTCCAATTCTGGACTTCACTTGTTCCTGACGACGTCACCTTGTAGATTGTGACGGCGTCACCTTCTGTAATCTTCAAGGTCTTTTGAGTTTTTGTTGTTTTCCGCACTTTTTCACTCCGAAAACGCCCGAAAATGCTTCTTTTGTGATTTTCCCTTCAAAAGTACCTAAAATGAGAAAAGAAACGACTTTGGGTGAAATCCAAACCAAAAACATACGAATTAGGACTCAAACCGACCCCTAAAAACGTAACATTTTTCGTCTCATCAGTTGCCAACTTTTATAGATCTTGTGTATGCTCTAGAGATGTGTATGATATTATGAGCAAGGTTTTTTTATGATGTACGCTTGAAAGGAATTAGATACATATAGTGTCTTTCAATAAGTAAGATTATCTCATGGAATAAAGTCATCATGCTTATGAAAACAAGAATGACAATATGAGGAGGAAGCTCTAGTTCATAGAACTTGCAGATGTTTGCTCAAGATAATTTAGCCAATGAGGTGTAATGAAATCTCTTGTAACACAACCGTTTATGTCGCAAGGAGAGAATGATGCATAGGATATACATTATCCTTTTAACAAGATACAAACTTAACGCATGATTTATTAGGCATAATGTTTTCCAAAACATCATGTTTTCCTAAATGAGGATATGAAGCCAAAGAGTTTGAATCGGATAGTCCTATCCTAATATACTTGGTCTCAAGATTATATTCATTACATAATGATAAGAGGAATTCACTAAAGTTTCTTATGTATACTCCTCAAGAGTCATTGTCGCTCAGGGTGCATGAGGTTGGCTTTGAGATTGCATTTTAACATATGTCGTTAAAATATTGATTTAAGGTTTAACGAAACTTATGCAGAAGTTTAACGACAAAGTATTACTAATACTTTGATAACTTGTGAAAGTATGGTTGAGTTCGTTCAACGTGCATTTGATTTGGTACGAGTGTTGGACAAGGGGCTTTTTGAGCAATGCACTCAACGGATTCAATATGATGGTCAGGATGGTGGATTAGTTGATCTAGGTGGTAGGTCTTTTAGTGTGTCTAAAGATGGATGTGATGATGTTTTGCTATGGGAAGACTAGGTTTCATAGATGTTGAAAATAACAAGGATGGATACTAATTCTTGTAGTCCGTTGATTTGTACAACTAGTGGGTGAAGTTCTTGAAGTTTTGGTTATTTGTGAAGCTTAGGGGATGAGATATATCATAGAGGTGAATGAGATGATGGTAAAAGAATAAGTGAACTTAAGTGCTAAATGTTCCAGGATGAAGACCTATTGACCTTTGTTTTATTCCTATCGATTGGGAGAGTGTTTAGGATAAGTGTTTTAACATATGATGTCAAAATACTTTGATTTTTCGGATATGACTTTTAATGACTACAAACGTAAGTCAGTTTTACTTGAATATTTTGGATAAAATACTTAAGTTGTTAATCCTACTTTGTTGAGATTGGATAGTACTAAAGGATAACAAGACTTGATAATACATCTATAACTTAAGTGTGAGTTATGAATTGATGTAAATCCTTATCGTCTTGAAGGATGATACATTACTTTAATGTTAACCAAGTGAGGTAACATATATGGATACAAGACAATATCTATAGTCATAAGTTAGACTTGTGATTTTGATATTATATGTAATCTTTGTAAATAACGAGTCCGGATTAGTTAGGAAGTTGTCAAGTCACCAAATAAGTGAAGCTAATGGATGAAGGATGAGTAAAGGATGGAAGAATGTAGTAACTGTGGGTAATGATTACAAAACATTTGTGGTTAGGGACCCACGGTTGGCAAGGAACCAAATAAATGGTTCCTTCCCTTATGCAGAAAGGTTCCTTGGGTTCGTTATGAGAAATTTCAAATTTTGATGAGAAATTCTTATCCTATTGGTGCAAATGAAATGACATGATCCTAATATGAGTGAAAAGTATTCTAGTAACACAAGTGAGTGATCTAGAGTGCGGGATTTAAACGAAAAAAATAAATTTTTTTACTGCAGGCTGAGGAACCTTTCGACATAACGGACGGAACCCTAAATTTGGTTCCGCCATTTCTGCCGAGCCAAAATCCTTAACAGTGGACATTTTTCAACCGCCGAAACCCGTTCAAATTTCCTAATTTTACTTGGAACATATGCACCTAATTAGATGTGATTAGGAAACAACTAAAACATAGGTTCTAACACATGTTAGCATATAGATCAAGCCGACGATTTTGAACTTACCATAAATGGAAGTTAAGCTAAATAATGGCTTAAACACATAGAATTGATAACATCAAAGTGTTATCGTCCTGCATGATACAGTTAGTTCACATGATCATTCAAAGATAAGTTTCTTTCCTATAACTAGATACATACATTAAACATCATTTTAGAAGTAGATATACCAAACACCTTTTACAAGAATACTACATGTTTAAAAATGTAGTGACACATTTAGACACTTGACCATCTCTCAATATACTTACTTAATTCTCATTCCTAAGTGAATTATGTAAAATAATCATATAGCATATGCAAAGAAGAATATCTAAATCTATAAGTAATACAAAAACAATTTATCAACTTTGTCAACAAAATCTAGCAAATGTCCTATTGTGTAAAAACATGAAATTGACAAACAAGCAAATGAATATCATGGCAAGATTGACACTTATGTATAACAAGTAAACAAGTACAATCACAATTTTCAATAGGCAAACAACATATATGCAAGCAACTAAAACAAGTAGTCATTTAGCATAGCATAAAAAGAATGATACTTTGCGTTTAAATATGACGATGGATGTCAAGCTTGATTAGTTTCCTTTATATATATAAATATCACCAAATTCTTTAGTTTCAAAATAAATTATATCAATATTCAAAGGATACAAACTTAAATTGCTTAACTCAAAAGTTTGAGTTTCAATGTCAGAATGAAACTTCATATTTTTAACACACTATAGTATTTGGTTTATTCTACTCATCTCAAATTAGATTTAGGTCATGAGAGTATTTTTAAATGAAAGTAGACTTAATTCCCTTTAAATTGATAGGTGGCGCGACTCCTACGGACTTACGTTTAATTAGTTATGAATTTTTGAAGTTTGCAAAAAGTTTGGACTGTGCAGACCAAGGAACCCTTTTCCAAAGGGAAAGGAACCCTTAAAAGGTTTCCGTGGGATCCATGTTTATTCAGAAAATGTCACAGAATGAAAAAAATGTATTTTCTCAAGGCGAAAATGTGTAGGACTTACTAGATTTAATAGTCAACATATAATACACATATTTTAACAACATTTTTACTTATGTGACTTATCTAAACATTTACGGAGATGATTTTTCAAACAAATTTGTAGTTATCCCAAACACTCCTTTCAAAACTGTATTTTTCATAAATTAGCTCTAAGCACATAATTTGACACTTACTAATTTTAAGAAATCTTTTCTTTTATTTTTCAAGGACACCTTCAAGCTTGTATACAAAGTTACATTTAACAACAAAATTTCTAAGTATAATTAGCAAAACATTTTTCATATTATATTCCGCTTCAATGGTAATTTGATACATGGATCGTACGCCATTTTAAAAACAATTTGTTTTGAAAATAAGAGCTACGAGGCTCTGATACCAATTGTGAAAATATAGAGGGGGGGGTGAATACATTACCGTTTGAAATCTTTAAAACTTATTTTTATCAAATATCCAATTTTAGCTTGTTCTAATATGAAAGATGTTATGTGTAGTTTATGACTAGCATAAGCTTAAGACATGTTATCACACAAGTATAATCAACAAGTCACAACACAAGCAATCACATAATACAACATTAAAGTAAAGCAATAAGTAAAGGAAAGCGCAAACCGAACATGATAATTTATAGTGGTTCGGTCACGGAGCTCCTCTCCGCCCTACTCCACTCTCCGAGTACCCAACTTGAGAGTTACTTTACTAGATCAACAAGCTTCCTTCTTGGTGGAGAAAACCTCACAATCGTCGCTTACACTTTTTCCGGTACAAAGCTAAATATCAGGTTCTTTCACAAAGGTACAACCACTCCTGCTAGTTCTTTTACAAGGGTACAACTACACCCGCTATGTTTTGTGGCCCAACATATAAACCTTGTGTTTTATGACACAAACACATAAACCATCTTTTCTAGTTGGATGCATAGATTGTTATGCAATGATGTTTACAATGATCCATGACATAAATGTCCAATGGATATAAATGCCTAATCTACATAAATTTCTTGAATAAGAAGTCTTCAATCATTGAGGATGTCAAGTGCTTTTGAATCTTCATATGTTGGTATGCTTTAATGAATAATAACTTCAAGATCTTCTAACCTTCTTGGTGGATAAGGAAGTATGCTATGCTTGTGAATCATGATCTCTGAGCTTGCTTAATAGGATCATTACGAGTGTATGCTTACAACATAATGAGAGTAAGTAACATTATGATCATTATGGAAAGGGTGATTAATGTGTATTTCTATATGGTTTGCTACTTATCTAAATGTATGCAAAGGGTAGAGAGAATGTGTGTTGAAAACCTCTTCCAAATGAGTAAACCATAGGCTGCTATTTATAGGCCAACAGCCTGAGCAACCTACGGATGGGACGGAACCAAAAACAGGGTTCCGTCTGTGTACCATTTTGGTTCCGTGGGGACCTGACATAAAATCTCTCCAAAATCTCTTTCCAAATTTGTCCAAGAGATTTACCAAATCTCACCTTTATTCTTTGATTGATAATCTAACCAAAATATATACAAGATCTTACCAAAGTCAACTTTGACAAGACATGGATGATGCATGGAATGAAGTAAAAATGCATTCCTATTTTGATTTAAAAGTTTAACTAAGTAAACCTGTAAAATGAATGTTGTAGCTAGTTAAATGATAATGTTTAGTAAGTTAATGAGTTACTAAAAATGTTTGATTACTAATGTCATCACATTTTTATTATTTGTAAAACTTACTAATATTACTTTAACACCTAATGTGACACTTTTCCTATTTTGACACCTAAAGTGGCACTTATTCTATTTGACACCTAAAGTACACTTTGACACCTAAAATACTTAAAGGCTTCTAAAAGTATTTTAAACATTCTAAATGGTTAGTCAAGGGGTTTGATCATAATGCCACATAACAAACATGTACGAACCTGTGTTGTAGCATACGAGGACTGGAGACGTTGAGAGGTGTTGAATGTATGTTGAGACAAAATGTGATTACAAGTAACTTGTACATTTTACGTTATGTATCAAATTGTATGTTTGTCATCAATCAAAACAAACGAGACTGTATAGATTAATATTGTAATATTTGCACTAACAGAGTGAAATCTCCATGGATTTTATTGAAAGTCGGCCAAAATCCCAAGGAAAGTCTGTCATTTTTGTTATGGTGGATAGACCAAGTAAAATAGGCACACTTTATGGCCATGCATCGATTTACAGTAAGTGATATGGACAAGCTTTTATTAGAAAATGTTTACAAAGCCATAGTCAGTGATAGGGACAAGGTCTTTATTAGTCATTTTTGGCAATCCCTATTCAAGGTTTTAAAGGTCCAGTTTCAGCTTTCCACAACTTACCACCCATAAATTGATGGTCAAACAGAGGTAGTCAACAAATGTTTGGTATGCTATCTGAGATGTATGAGAGGAGAAAATCCAAAGGAGTGGGTTAATTAGTTACCATACCGCTACTAAAGTCACTCCTTTTGAAATTGTGTATGGACAGCTGCCACCTTTACACTTGCCTTATGTGCCTGAGATAGTGCATTTGAGGTTGTGGATACGTCACTACGGGCTAGAGAACAAGCTGTGCATATGTTACAATTCCACTTGAAGAGAGCACAAGATAGACTGGTGAATATGGCTAACAAGAGTAGGACTGAAAGAGAATTTGTTATGTGAGACTTAGTTTATGTGAAGTTGCAGCTTCAAAGGCAAGTTTCAATGAGACAAGGAGTTCATCACAAGTTATCTGCAAAATATTATGGTTCATTTCAAGTGATTGTCAAAATTGGTGAAGTAGCTTACAAGTTACAATTGCCTAGTACTACTCAGATACATCCAGTTTTTCATGTTTCACAATTAAGTATCATGGTCAACATATGGAAGCAGGAGCATTGCCAATATATGAAGAAGATGGCAAGCTAGCACTACAACCAGTTGGAATTCTTGAAAAACGCCTGGAAAAAGTCAACAACAAACCAGTCATGTTTGTTTTAGTGCAATGGGCCAATCAAAGTCAAGATGATGCTATTTGGGAAGTCTACCATGATTTTTCATCCCGATATCCTCAGTTTGCTTTACATAACCTTGTGGTCTAGGTTTTCTTAAGGGGAATGGATTAATACAAGCAAGAAGAAATAACAATTTCCAAATTTGGCGGGAAAGGTTGTTTAGTTTGACCGGCGTTGACTTTCACTATAAATAACCATTTTCATTTCATTTGTCATTTTATCCAATTCTGTTGTAATCATTTCTCTTTCAATATGTAACAAACTCACAATACATAATTTCATAACAAATCATTTCGGCTATCTTTCTTGTTCATAGATTTCCCTAGTTTTTGTGCTAGTTGTTCTTCATTTCATTAGAAATCTAGATCACCATCTATTAAGGAACTGGCATAAGCGTTTTCTTTTTCTTTGATAGATGATCAAACCCAAACGTGAGAGAAACCCAACTAATCGGAGTTAAGATAGTAGGATTGATTGCTCTTATACCAACCGCTATGGGACAACCCTACATTATAGACAATTTTGATACTCGTATTGTGAGACAAGGATAATTGATGAATTATCATATAAAAGAGTATCCAACTCCAACACGTACCGCGTCAACTCACTTTTGCATCTAGTTCTTTGCTAGATTTTTAACAAAATTTTCTTTGTTTATAATAAGATGGCTAAGGAAGGTTCCAAATTGTTTTGGATTCCTACCAATGTGGGAAGATGTTGATCCATCCAGGTTGGGTAAGAAATGGTCCATGTTGAATGCAAATAATAGAATTATGGGAAACCACAATTCTTCCACAGTATAAGACACAAGAAATATAGCCAATAAACGGGACCATGAGAATTTTCTTTTCTTTGAAAAGTCTTAGTCACTTAAGCATCATTTACACAAATATTTTATAAATCTGTACATGACTGAAATATGAGCATCATAATTAAGAGGATGGTGTAAATTTGGTAGTTTCTAATCAATTTCAATCACATGGACTATATGTTAATCTAGTATTAGCTTTTCCAACTTATAACATGCTAGTAAAACATTACTAATTTTAGGTATTTTTATAAATATCGTTTAAATACTTATTCGGAAGAACAATAGATATCACCTATTTCTTTTGCTGTGAACTCTTAGCAGAAATAATAAAATGTTATTTCAAGATTATTCCAAAACAATGGATTACATAAATTTGCTTTATTTAGCATCATTAATGTACCACATCATCCCAAATTATGAAATACACATGTGTTACACTGTACGATTTACTTCTTAATCACACAGATATTACATAATGGCATCGTATCCGTGTAAAGAGGCAACAATTTTTTACCGTTTTTTATGGTGAAGTTTGGTTCTTTGTTTGGTAGTTTTGAATAAAAAAAAATGTGTGGTTAATATGTGTAAAGAGAAAAGGTTTTAGGCACAAATTTTAAAATTTTGAAAGTGGAAATGTTAAAAGGAAAGTTTTTGAAAGGACAAAATTTCACCGTTCGTCCCTAAACTCTGTACGTTTCGCTCGTTTGGTCCCTAAAAATAAATTTTTGGCGTTTTCGTCCCTGAGCTTTGCAAACGACGGTGCGTTTGGTCCCTGGCACCCCATTTTGGCTAACCATGGTAAGTTTGATGGTTAAGTACCTTGTAAAGTTACTAAAATACCCCTTCTTTTTCTTTTAATTTACAAGCACGTATAATTCAATGTATCCAACAAATATGTAAGTAGTTTAATAGCATTTTAATTACAAAAAATATGTACAGAATAAGTTTTTAATTAAGTACTCAATTTCATATCATAAAGATGTTGAAGGAGCTGGAAGGGGAGCCATAGCTAAACAAGATCTTGAAGTAGGAAATGTTGCTTTGGAAATCACTGTGTGTGTCATCATTTCAGATGACCTTGTTCGTGAAACAAGTATGGTATGTCCAAAACATTTGAGCATTGAGAAATTTTATGTGATATTTCTGCCACATAAAAAACCCTTAATTGTATATGTATATTCGTTGCAGTTTCCAGTATTAGAAAATCTAGAGGGCATGTCCTCTGAGACGATGCTATTATTGTAGAGTATGAAGGAGAAGCATGATACTAACTCAAAATTCAAGACCTACTTTGATGCTTTACCAGAAGCATTTAATACATGTTATCTTTTACTTTAAGAAAGTTCCCTCACAATTTAGTAATTCAATAATTTCCTTGCAAATCCTGATGGAATGGAAGCAGTCATGGCTTTAGATGTTCTATCTCAGGCTTAAGCTTTGGAATGGATGCAGTCATAGCTTTAGATGGAACACTCTTGCTAGAAGAGATAGTTCAAGCGAAAGAGGTTCTTAAATTTTCATTTATTCTGTCATTCCTGCAATTTCATGACACTTAACTTTACAAGGCACTTAACTATCAAACTTACCATGGTTAGCCAAAATGGGGTGCCAGGGACCAAACGCACCATAGTTTACAGAGTTCAGGGACGAAAACGCCAAAAATTTATTTTTAGGGACCAAACGCGCGAAACGTACAGAGTTTAGGGACGAACGGTGAAATTTTGTCTTTTGAAAGTGAATGGTGGAGTTGGGTTTTGGAAAGTATAATCTTCAAAATGATGGTTGCAATGAGGTTTGGGGTATGTTAGGAGATATATATCTTTTATATATTAGTATAAAGATAGATAATCGACATAGAGATCTATTGTTAAAACAAGCTTAGGTACCACATTTATCTTTATTCATGTTTTCTTTTTGGGAGAATTACATGTATATCTTTCTTAAAGTTAAATTTTATGTAAATATTTTTTTCATTTACATAAATATCCTTCTCACTTTTATAATTAAATTAATTTTCTTCTTAAACTTTTGTAATCACATCAATAATTCTCATATCTATCCAGAAATCAATTAAATTATAATTATATTGATTTTAAATTCAAAAACTATTATTTATCTCTGATATTCACTATAATTATATTGTTTTTTTT